>LPNX010894198.1:93407-133968 GCA_001517045.1 Pseudotsuga menziesii
CTGATGTTTATTCTGGGATGTATTTGTAATTTACTTGAGTCATGTCATGCCCCGATGTTCCTATCGGGAGTTTCTATAATGTGAACAAGTCATGTCAAGTCAAGGTGGGTAACCCTCCTATTGTCTAAGGGTTAAAGTCCCCGTAGTTCTGGGGTACTAGGGTTATTACACTCACCTAGTGAAGTCGACCCTAGTTGGGTTTAGTCAAGTCAGGAATTAGTATAAATAGAGAGCTAGCCTCTCTATTTAACACACACTCACTCACACTCAGTTGTAGCACATAGCTGAGGAAGAGGAAGACACTGGGGCAAGGAAGACAAAAGGTTACTGTTGTCGGGAGATCATCTTATTGTTTTGGGTTTTACTTTTGGTGCTGATTATATCTTTGAGGAAGTTGTGGGGTTTTCTCCTTTATGATTTCCTCAAGGAAAAACACTGTGTTCATTGTCTCTTGTGTTTGATTGCTATGCTTGTTATTCTCTCAGCTAAAGATCCTAATGTAATGCTAGCTTAATGTTAAAAATCTAACAATCCTCAAGTTCATAGTCTATCCCAGCCCTAAATATCTCATAGGTTGTTGTACGTTGCCCATAGGTTTGTTTTTGGTCAATATTCATATACCCACGAGGTTTAGTATGTTCCGCAATCTAACCAATCTAGTGTGTGATTTGAACTTGCACCCATCTAGTGGGCAAGCATTATGCACCAAGTAATAGTAAATAGTGGCAGTAATAAAAATTCAAAAAATTTGGGTGAACAAGTTTGCCAATATAGGTAACTCACAGGTAACTATCCTAAGGGTTAAATGATGAGATTTGAGCACTTAGAATCCATAAGTATCCCATGGCTTCAATGCTACGTATCATACTTGAACCTTGATTACCACAAAGTGAAATGTTTCTCACAATTGATTCGAAAGGAATTCATATTCTCTAGTGATGCAAGTAGCCAGCATGTATGGTGAGCTTCTCATAAGATTTTTATATTTCCAAAGACTAAATGCTTCATAATCCATTGATTCTTTCCAACTTTCTAAAATATATGTAATGCAAATAACTTGATATGTTCCCATTAACATATATGATTTTACTGTTTTCTAATCTAAGTAAGCATTAAGTATGTTTATGGTGAGATTTTAATAATGTTTACAACCTAACTACTTTATGGTCCATAATACTTCAACCTTATTCAAATCTATTGTTTATAAGTAGAAGTACTAAATTTTGTTATGGTTTTCATTACAAACACTCCCATGACATTTTCCCAAGCAAGGTGGTGGTCTATTTGAAGAGACCAAATATAGGAATCTTCTTTTGGTAGGGGTTAGTCCTTTAATAAGGCTCTTAGAGTTGAAATGAAAACTAGATGTTATGACATGGATTTTATAGCCTAATGTCTCTTGTATTTTGTTGGTTGAGTCATGCATGGTGACTTCGATTACAAACTTCAAAGGTTTTCATGCAATTTTTGAGGGAAATATTATTGATCTGAATAAATTAGGTAATAATTTGTTCAAAAAATCGTTAAACTCTAGGACTCTACTTTTGTGGTTGCTTTTATTAATTAGAAATGTAAACTGGTGGATTTAGATGTCCAATTGAATACTGACTCAAGCCCACATTTTCCCCTAGTTGAATAATGGTTACTTTAGGGGAGTGATGACATGTTTATTACACATGTGCATTTAAGCTCTTACAACCACTATAATATTTGAACCCTTGCAAGCTACTAGTCTTATTTGATTGTTGTTTGTTTCTCTTACCCACTCAATCACAGGGGACAACAATCTAAACGAAGCCCATAGTTGGATGATTATTTCCTAAATGTTAAGGAACAAAACTTTACTATTGATAGTACAAGATATGGTTGCATCCCGTATAAGAATCTCTCAATGGCAACAACCTACACATTTTTTTTGTGAATATGCAGACATTTGTAGCTTTCCTCTTTCTTTTTTTTTGTATGTAAGAATTATTTTATTTAAATATAAACATGAGTATTACAATTTCCAGATGTATGCATATTTCCCCAACCCTTCTGATTGACACTTCCTACAACCACACCTACTGCTTTCAATTAACAAAAATATCCCTCCCCTTAAGGGAAAATAAGTATTTTATGCAATCTTTTCCATACTTATCCAAAACAACCAAACTTTCTACTACTCCTATCAATTCAACACACATTACTAAAATGACTATAGAGCAAAAACGCAGACCAAGACATCATTTCCAAATCTAAAAAATAGGTTATGGGACCTGGTTTCCATCCGATGGGCCATATCTCTCCGTTTGTGACGATCTGACCCAATCATTAGCAACACTCGATCGTGGAAGGAAAGGAATCCTCAATTCTTTATTAATGACATTTATCTTCATGTGCATGGACCTGATATATGAATACATCTCCTTTCAAAAATGGATAGGAGTTTCGTTCCCCTTGCTCTTCTGCTCTCTTTCTAGCATCATGCATCAAAGGAGCCCTTTCATAGTCCAATACATGGAAACATTGATCTCAAACAGGGTTTGTCAAGCTCTAGAATTCGTTGGGTCCTTAATCCAAGTTTCTAATGCAACAAGCTTTTCATTTGGCTTGGTCTCTTATATCTCGTCCCAAAGATCTCGCTTCATGACCTCAATTTCCCCACGGACTAGCTATGGAATCAAAGCCTTATACAACTTATCCACTTGAGCAGCATGTAACTGCTCCATATTAACAGTCTTTGGCCCTGCCTTCACACTTCTCAAATATTCGTTTCTCTTTTCCATCCCTTTAAGAACTCACACAAACTAACAAAATAGAGAACAAAGTCTTAGGTGTAGATGACATCGGTGCTTCGATTGCTTAAAATCATCTTGATTATAATCCAGAGTTCTGCATTCTGCTCCATACCTATTATTGAAATGATCATGATATCCTGCATCATTCCTTGCACCTCCCACCTTTGAACCATCTTGGTCTCAATCTTGCCACTTAACTCCTTCCTTCATCTCTTACTTCCTTCCCTTGAACCAACTCTCCTCATAATGATCCCTCGAGAATGAGTATCGTCGACACCTCTCCACATGAATACTTAGCTACTCATCACGTGTCGACAATAAATCACCATGCATTTCGACCTCCACCTTCATTCCATCTCCCTCCCCACCCACATATGGGAATATGTATTTTTTTTGTAAGCTGGTACCCATAGAGTTTCAAATCCGTGACATTACACAAGGAGTGCCTTAACAATGCACCCATTCACCATTTATTCTATGCCATGTGGGCAATTTTGTACCTTTCCTCTTTATCTTTAATCATCCCTTCATAAATAATTATGTGACAAACTCTTTTTAGTCATGTAGTATTTACTTGTATTACTCTTTCAAAAAATACACTTTTTAGTGTATCTACAGAATGTAATTTTGTTTAATTAAATAAAGTTACGCTTTTTTTCCGAGGAAAAAAAAATTAATTATCACCATAACTCATATAAAATGTACTAAAAGGATGCAATTAAACTATTTATTAACGGGTTGTTTGGAAGTTCAATTATTTTGATTTTGTATTAATTTGTTGGGTTTTAAAATTTTATGTATTGTTTTGTGAATATTTTTATTAAATGTAATTTAAACAAATCATAAATATCTTTTAAATAACTAAAATTTAGACTTTGAATGTTACTTTCACATAATTATAATATGTTTATAATAATAATAATAGTAATCTATTTTTAAGGTCACCGCCAAACGAGACACCAATTTGGTGTATGAGATCCCCTTGTTTGTGGGACAAGGGACCCCCCTCTGCGCAGTGATTTGTCTACTAAAGTCTACAGAGATGTACATACACTACCCTCCTCTGGATTTGAACCTGTGACCTCCTAAGAGGAAACACACGATCTTAACCATTAGGCCCACAACCATTTTCCCACGAAAAAAGACATACTTTCTATTTACAGTTGAAAAGAAAACACAATCCTCAGGTGTCATAGCATAAAAAATCTATCCCAAACATATAGATATGGCCCACTTTGACTTTCTCCATTGAAAAAAATGCCCTAATAAAATTTTTGGGTCAGAAAAAATAAGCCTTGGTATTGATCTCTTATGGCTACGAGAAAAGGGATTAATCAACATGCAGAAGAAAAAAAAGGTTTATAAAGGGAGTCAACTCTCAATACACATGAGAATATTTCATCCACTTGAACGTTCCACAAATATCCTTCAAGTGATTTGTGAGGCGATGTAGGCCAATACTTTGGACTTGAATCACACCTTGCATCCAATTTATAGTTAAACCAGAGTCACCAAAAACCTAAAAGATACTCAATGTTTTGCTCCTTTGTAATTTTTAAATAAAATAAAGTCGATAGTTCCCCCACATTATTTGTACCTAGTCCCAAATAATCCTTTGCAGTGAAGAATTGCATATCCAATATGAACAAAACAAACCCAATGGTGCAACTATTCCCAGCCTCATGGGAAGCCTCATAAAAGAAACTCCATGTTGATTCCTTGTTCACACCTAATTCATCAACAACATGCTCTACCCTCGAAGTTGAAACATTAGAATAATACCTTAGTAATGTAAGTGCTTGAGAGGAAATTGTAAAGGTTGGGATCTATTTTCCTTCAAATATATGATCATTTTGGGCCATCCAGATACCCCAATTTATCAAATAAGAGAGCAAACATAATGTTTTAATTTTTTGTCCATGTCGAGAGAAAAAATAAATCAAAGCAATCTAGTATCGAATCTGATTCCCACAACTACTAGAAATTTAAGAGTTGTTCTACCTCCTTTCATACCTATCTTGTATAGGAACAATAGATAGAAAGATGGGTTAGATTCCTCACTTTCTCTACATAACATATAAATACTTGGACCTTGCTTATTGCATCTCAGCAACTTGTCCCAAGTCAAGACGTGTATGTTCAAAAGCAACCAAAGGAAGAATGTACTCTTCGACGAGACAACCACTTGACATAATTTCCTCCACCACCATTGAGACTTATGCTCTTTGTGCCTAATACAATTAATTGTGACATATGCCAACATTAACTAATATAATTAATGATGGAAATGTATTTAAAAAAAAATGAGAAGGATTAGTTTTTGTATTATATCGAAAAAAGGTTGCAGCGTGACCGATCAACCTGTACATACAATAGCACGTTTCAACATAAAAGTTATACGAAAAGATTTAAAAAAAATCAAAATTCTAGTTTCAAACTAGTTAGTAGATGATATCCTCCTATCAGTAATGTATATTTTTCTTAGGTAGATCCTATAAATCTGTCAAATAAGGAATACACATATAAATACCATTACAAAATTGTACTAAATTTTTTTCCTAGCCACTACGAGCCTTCTACCATCTTCCTTACATTTGAAGGTATGCATGAGGGGAGCGTGCTCTATATCTCCATGCATGTATGATACACAATGTTATCGCCCTTTGCCATTATCTGATCACCACCAATTAAGCCAACATAGCCCTCAGGTTTTGAAACATTATGTTCATCTTCAAATCTTGGAAATTGTTCCATTTCCAAATGAGTCACCTTTTGTTGCAAAACTTGAATTTGTTCCTCTTGCTCATCCTGTTTGCCTTTTAGGTATTCAACCTCAATTTCTACCATAATTAACTTAGTTTTCAACTTGTTCACCTGCGTGTTTAACATTTCATATTGAATTTGTGAGATTGATGAATTTCTTACATAATTAGTCTCCCAACTTTTTCTCCATTTTATGCAGAGCTTGTGCCACTATTTTTTATACTGCTTCGTTCAAACATTCCATTCTCTTGATAGTGAGGTCCCTAATCTCATCAGGATTCTCCATCATGGATTGAATTTATATTATCCCAACTAACACTACCTCTAATTCTCACATAACAAAGCTCTACTTTCCTATCTAATTCACTACAAAAGTGAGTAATTGAGCCACAAAAATGCCAATTACTGAAATGAAAACTTCCTCTATTTGGTCTTTTGTCAAACTTGACGATGGAAGTGCTACAACTCCTTTGTTCAAGTTCTCATAAGTTTCCAAACAATTCAGTAAGAGCATCGATTGTCGACAATTGTTAAACAACCCGAATTGCTTGGGAATCGAATAAGAAAGCCCAAGGGAATGACCATGATTTTGAACTAAAATTCAACTACGACATAACCTCCCTCTCCCAATTCCCTTCCAAGATAAATAAACCCTCAATGGATTGTAGGAGATGACCAACAATATTTGAAACTATCCAATATTTCTTCCTTCGTAGAACCTCAACTTGAACGTTCACTTCACGACCAATGAAACTCAACCCTAGATAATCCTAAGAGATTATGCATTCTCCCATTAATCACATTTATCACGAGGCTCAAAACACTAATTACATCCATCACATCCCAAACACTTTCACACACAAGACAACCCTCCGTATTTAACACACTTAATTCACACCACCTATCAAAGATCACAAACTTAAATGCAGGTCCTTGCACGATGTAATCCCGCTAAATGGTGAAGTAATCTTGCTACATGGTCACAAACTTATAATCTTTAGTTAATTATATGATTTTGAGAGGTGAACTTAAGGGATCATCGCCCAGATTTCTTAGAAGCGTGGCCAGGGGATGATGGAATCACTTGTTTTCTCCCCATTTAGTTCCAATATTCCTTGCTCGATGTTGCATGCACGATTAGCTTGATGATCAACTCGCTTATTTAAAGCACGTAGAACATGAACCACTTACACTTCTTCAAATTCAGAGATCAATTATTATTGTATTCGCTAGATTATACGACAAAAAAATCCATCATTCTAGATCAATTTAAGGGCCAAGTGATAAATTATAATCATTGAGACCCCAATCACTATCAAATGTCTTATTTTCCACATATGAACTTGCTTCAAACTTTACTAGAACACTAAAACCTCAACTTGATTATTTGATATTACACCCAATCTCCAAACATATGCATTCTTTCTTTTCCCTCTAAGATCAAAGGCATCCACATCTATGAAAATGTATTATTAATCATCTAAAAAATTATATATGTATTCTTTCTTTTTCCTCTAAGATCAAAGGCACCCCACGTGTATGAACATGTAGTATTAATCATCTAAAAAATTATAATTTAACTTTAATACAATTTCTTTTTCATTTATTTTTTAACGATTATTATTTTCCAAAATGATAAAATCTTCCTAATTCAAGAAAACAAATCCTTGCATTGATGGACATCCGATAAACAAGATAAAGTACATTTAACTTTCGCACGCACTCACATTTACAAGATAAAGTACATTTAACTTTCGCACTCATTCACATTTACAGGAGCAAAAATGTCCATCAAATTGGCAAATGATTTGATTGGAATACTTGTCAATGTCTTTCCGACAAAGCAGTTTTCTGTTTTGGTCGACATTTTCCACGGCCATTAAACTTGTCAATTATTCTCGGTGGCCTACTCCAATAGAATTTGGATATCTTCTAGATGTCAATAAATTTATTTGTAAGGCCTGGTCTCACTTTCTGACTTCTTCAAACCGCGTGGGCTAACCTTTCTCTCCAATTTTGCAGCAGACTTTCATGGAAATTTAAAGAGTGGACCATTTCCGTGGTCTCCACTCCTACCCTTATATCTGAATCTCTGCTCTGTCTTCAGTATATGCGTTGATTGATCGATTCAATTTCTCTCTGTTTTTTCCGATTGATTGATTACTTGAATTCCAGTTTCAGGCAAGGTCAAGGATTTCTGATAGAATAAATCAATGGCGAGAAGAAACGGTATCGGCTCTCACAATCCCTTCGACTCAGACGGCGAAGAAGCCAATCGACATCCGACTTCGAAATCACGGGAGAAAAAATACACGAACCCTTTCGACAACGATGGCCATAGGGTATCTGGTTCGAGCCCCGCTAAGACAACTTCGACATCGCGGGAGAAAAAATACACGAATCCTTTTGATGATGGCCTCCACGAGGTTTCGGGTTCGAGTCCTGCCAGGAAGCCGGTCGCCAAACAAGTGCGGTTCAATTCCGGGAGACGGGTGGAAATCCCTGATGTCCAGACCGGCAATCCGTTCAGCGAGGGCGAAGAGGGAGACGAGCCAGTGGCTCGTAATAACAACAATCCCAGGGATTCAAAATCAAGATTCAATGAAAATACCGGCCGTTCCGAGGAGGGTTTGAGTGAAAATAAAGGTGATAGTTTTATCTCCCACGTGAAACAGCGCGCGGCTTCGATGGGCGAATCGGCCGTGAGAACTGCTGAAAAAGTGAAAGAAACGGGCGCTCATCAGGCCCACAAGATCCTAATCAGAAAATCCGGCGGCTCTGCATCAATCAATTCTGGTAAGGAGCTCCCTAATTCGAGCTCTTTATCATTTGATAACTCGGTCAATGGGATCCCCAACTCGAGTTCTCAAGAGAGAAAAGAGCTGTTCTCAGGGTTTGAAGAGAAGGGTACTTCTTCGTCTACGTCTTCATTAATGCGCAAGAATTATAAGAATGATTTCCGGGACAGCGGAGGGTTTGAGAATCAATCGGTCCAGGAATTGGAGACCTACGCCGTTTACAAGTCTGAGGAGACCACAACGTCGGTCAATAATTGTCTGAAACTTGCTGAGAATATTAAGGAGGATGCTACCAAGACCTTGATTACGCTGCATCAGCAGGGTGAGCAGATTACACGAACCCATAATGTGGCGGCCGACATTGATTATAACCTCAAAGCTGTAAGACATGTCTTTATTTTCTTTCAACCATCCCCTTCAGTTTTTACTTTAATCGCCTGTTAGTTCTATTCAATACGTGATTGCACCAAGAGACACGTTCTACAGTCATGACGCGGTTGGGAGGAGATCCATCTTCTCTTTGTGCGTGCCTGGATTAGTGCGCGCGCTCAGAGGTGCTGGTGTGTAAAACCCTAAAAATAGAAAAGGAAAATAAAATCCTAGCTGCGAAAACGTTAAGGTTCTCACGTCAAAGAATTTTGGAGCAATTTGATAGCACTCGGCTTTAAAAAATAGGTTGAGAAAACATTATTGGCACCTTGATGAATTTCATACTTCTCTCTCTATAACAGAGCTGGGGTAAGTTTTGAGTGACCGATGCAGGGGTAGCTGATTAGCAAACAGTTCATTTTTTTTTCTTCTTATTTCTTTTTTGGTTGGGAAACATGAAAATATTATATTAATTACAAGTCCAATATCTGGGTTTGGCACAGTAAATAAAAATACAAAAATCTGGACAGAGTTTGGACTAGTAAACTGGCTCGGCTTTTAAAAAAGAAGTTGAGAAAAACTCGAGGCTGGCACCTTGATTAACTTGATACTTCTTTTTATAACAGAACCGGGGTAGTTTCGAGTGACTGATGCAGGGATAGCTGATTAGCAAGCAGTTCAGTTTTTTTTTCTCCTTAAAATTTATTGTTTGGTTGCGAAAAGGAAAATATTATAGTAATTACAATTTACAAGTCCCTTATCTGGGGTTGGCAGAGTAACTAAAATACAAAGAATTGGACAGAGTTTGGACCAGTAGACTGGTTTTGTCCACATAAATTTCCAAAACAGAACATGATGG
The DNA here is from genome assembly GCA_001517045.1 of Pseudotsuga menziesii. Classification (NCBI taxonomy): domain Eukaryota; kingdom Viridiplantae; phylum Streptophyta; class Pinopsida; order Pinales; family Pinaceae; genus Pseudotsuga; species Pseudotsuga menziesii. The sequence goes on from LPNX010894198.1 coordinate 102,977, forward strand.
GGTCTACTTCTCCTCTTTGGTTGGGAAATGGCCTTTGTTAACAAAGTGGGCTCCACCTTATGCTTCTGTGGACCATCAAGATCACCAGTATTTCCTGTCGGTCTTAGCTCTCGGACTCATGTACATGTCTTTGTGGGGTCTTGAACCTGAGTCTGAACACTTTCAGTGCTTTGATTTAACCACTTGACAAATCCTGGGATTATGTTTTCTTTCTTGATTGATAAATGACCCTTTCTTAATGAAGTTGTTCCACCTTCAGCTTAGAGACTGTGTCCAAGCTGTATCTATTTCATCAAATTTGCCCAGGGGCATTTATGGGTTGTCAAGGTTGCTGGGACTTCCACCTGGTCTTGGACACTGTAGAAACTCTGTTGGCTTCATTAACACGGGAACATGTCATTGGCAGGTTTTGAACTCATGAGCACAACTTGTTTGATAACTCATGGGGTTATGTTACTGTAACTATTATACAGTCATTTCCGATTGTTGCATTTGCTGGATTGCTGCCTTGTCTGAAATTTAACAAAATGGTGACAGAAATGCTGCCATTGTCTGTCATATTAGAAAGAGTTAATAAAAGCAGGAGTTAATAAAGGCAAGTAAACAAACAAGATTTCTGACACATAAAAAAGCAAACAGTTGAGTTTTACCTTGTGTGATACAAATGAGGATATCTATCAAGGAAAACAGAACCTGGTCTGTGTGCTTATTGATGTCCTCTGAATGATGCTTTAATTAGTTTCTCAGGTTGTGTACAAGTGAAACATCTACAAGAATTAGTAAAACATGACAACCGGTTGGCAATTTTTATCTTCTAACCATTACTCCAAACCTGTGAATTTGAGACATAAAAAGGAACACTTCTTGCTTCTTTGAATTTGTCTCCAGTCTTGACTGTTTTGTATTCTGCTTCTTTTTCTAAATTCCTTTTTTGATCATAATGCAGGGTGAAAAGCTTCTTGGTAATTTGGGGGGCATTTTTTCCAAAAAATGGAAACCCGAAAGGAATCGGCCCATAACTGGTCCTGTACTTATGCGAGGTATATTATCTCCCATAGATTTTTTTGTTCCTTGTAGTGGGAATTATTTGAGCTATTATGCTGAGTTCACTGCCTTTGATTTCTGGTGTGCCTCAGATGATTCGTTCAAAAGAAGAGGAAAACACATGGAACAAAGGGCAGCATTAGGGCTTGTCAAGAGCCCAAAGGGCAGATCATCCGCCAGAACTTACCCTTTGGCTTCAGATACACCTCAAGCTCGCGTTGAGGTGGGTGGTTGATGTATTTGTTGTGAGCAAAGCTTTTAATATGAATTTGGACACCTGGATGAATTTGGGGTTATTCTGATGCAGGTAGAAAAAACAAAGCAGGATGATACTTTATTGGATTTGAGTAACGTGCTTGACCAATTGAAGGAAATGGCTGTTGACATGGGGAGCGAGATAGAAAGGTTTGTTGAATTCTTATGACATGCAGAAAAGCTGACATATATATCTTAACTTAAGGTTTCACAAACTTGTGTGCATGGTGTATGTCAATAGTCATATTAATTGGTAAGTTTTGCATTTTGCAGGCAAAATCATGCTCTAGGTCCTCTTGATGATGATGTTACAGAGCTTGGCTATCGTGTCAAGGGAGCCAATGCACGTGGCCGTCGCTTGCTTGGGAAATGACCATACTATGTGATGGTTGCAGTACTGTGTTTTCTTTTGAATCTTTTGGATAGTGCAGTTGCCAGCTCTAGCTCTCATCTACGTGTAAGATTTTTTTTCTAGGGATGCTACAGAAGCATCTAAGACCAATTGTTGCTGTGTGTAGAAGGCATTGGACTTACAAGATATGTAAAGAGAAGTTATCATTGGGCAAAAGTCCAGGCATAGGAGTCTGCCTGAAGGAGCTCTATTGTACTACCATTTGTTTATGGGATAAAGTTACTATTTGTAATAGTATTTATTTCTTCTAATAAAAGAGTATGTGATTGGATACAAAAACAAAATTCTGAACTTCCTTTTGGTTCATTGATTGGAATCTTAGCTGTATGATTGTAGAAAGTTCCTGTAACATTCCTGTATGCTATGATATGTGAACCTAATGGCTATTTGAATGAAAGCTTTTATTCACTACTCCTCTTTTCAACGTATATTAAATTCAGAACATAGTTGAGTTGGGTCTGCTGTTTTTTTTTTATACGAGTGGAATTTTTAGCATAGTAGAGTTGAGTTCTGAAACTTTTCTTGAGCTGGCTGGCAAGTGAGTCTTTCACTTTCACATTCCACCTTATTTTGCAAGAGTAAGTTGGGATTTGTGACAAAAGTGGAATTTATCCAAGGAACCAGTCATTAACGATACTTACATCTATGTTTGAATTTTTTTCTACAGTTTTAATAAACAAAGGGTAGCTCTCAAATGTGATCAACAACATAATGAGGGAGAGGGTCTGGAGAATAGGATGTAGTACCTTTAGCTGGCACTAAAGGGAGTTAAGGTATTTTGATTTAGCCTGTTCTGCAGCGTGTTTAGAATCTTAGATGTAAGTTGGGATTTGTGGCAAACATAAAACTTATCCAAGGAAACAGGCATTGATGTTATTTACATTTAGCTTTGAATTGTTTTCTACAGTGTTAATTGTTGGAAACCTAATCCGTAGGGATTATGGTTCCGTTTGTAAAATATTGTAAATATTTTAGTTTCTGTTATTAAAGAATAAGCTAAAGAGTCATGTACTTTTGGAATCTGAAGGCCAAAGGTCACTTCTCCTTTGTATTAACAAAACATTCACTACCTATGAAATTAATCCAGTTTGGAGTTTTTCCAAGGCCTGTCATTAATAAAGGAAGGGTAGCTCTCAAATGTGAACGACAGCATGAGGAGGGTAATTGCAAAAATAGCATCTTGCAAAGAGGGAGAGGCTCTGGACTCTGGAGAATAGGATGTAGTACTTTTGGGTGGTACTAAAGGGAGTTTAGGTGTTTTGATTTTAGCCTCTTCTGCAGGTTGCTTGATTGTTTTAGTTGTGGTAAGGTGTACCTGTGGGGTATTAATGTTCTTGCAATGGTTTATTTTTGGGTGGCAATACTTATTTCTGCATTTGCCTGATGTGCAATGAGCTACGAATGCCTCCCTTTTGTTCGTGTGATGCTTTAAATGGTAGGATACCATGGTTTCCATCCAAGTTCTCATGACTTTATTCGGTTTGCATTTCTGGTTCTTATAGCTGTTGATAGTTAGCAACGGGACTCTGTTGTATTTTTGGTGGATCTATTTGTATGCTTAATTATTGCTGGTTAAGCCTATCAATTTGTGGATGGAGATATTTTGATTGATGGCTCGTTCTCTGTGTTTTGAATGGCAGTCATGCATATATTACTATTTATGGTTTATGGGAAATCAGAGTGAATATTGTAATGCGAATATGTTTCGTGTCTTGGTTGTGCACAGCTTTTGTCAATTTATTTCCAGCAGGTACCATGTCCAGCCCACACTTTTCTCTTGTGCAAATGCATCCACAGCTGTTTGAGAATTTGAGATCAATACCACATTTTTCTCTTGTGCAAATGCATCCACAGCTGTTTGAGAATTTGAGATTGTATTGATCGGCTTAACTTGTTTTGGATATTAGGTTTGTAGGACTGGTTTTTATTGCTGTTGACAGCTAGATCATTAACAATGGCACTCTGCTGTTTCTTTTTATGGCTCTACCTGTATCTTTTTTTCTTTGCTGCTTAAGCCTATCAATTTAAAGATATGGAGATATCTTGATAGTTGGCTTGTTGTGTGTTTTGCATACCAAAAATGACCAGAAAATTAGTTCAATGGGGCTAAAAGATTCTTGTAGTATGAGTACAATGTGGAAGTGCAAAAACAATTCCTATGTAATATTGAAAGCAAGAGAAATAAATATTACAGCATAGATAAGTGTCTCACTATCTAGCTGAGCTAATCACTAGGTTTAACCAAAACCAAAATATAAATTTCAGTGTCATGGTTGCAGCAATACAGTGAGAGTTTGAGGCTGGAAAACTGGACACGGGAGGACACTGAAATCTCAAAGTCTCACTGTATCGCTGCAACTATGAGAGTTTGAGATTGGAAAACAGGACACGAGGACACTGAAATCTCAATACACATTACACTTTCACAAATCACAAAAATACGAGTGTCCGACATTGACACAGTGACCCCTGGAATCAAGACACAGAGGACACGTTATATATATATTAAAAATATAGACATGTAGATCCATTTTTTTTTATAAATTAGTACATTTACAAATATTCAATAGAAATTACAATCAATACACATTACACTTTCACAAATCACAATAAAACACGGAGATGATAGGTGTAGGCGATGGCTCAAGATGTCGGAACCATATTTGTCATTAAGTCATCAAAATCAAAATGTATTACATAGATGTCGGAATGCCACTAGCAAACAGTAAATACAAAAAGGGGTAGATTAAGATAGAAGAATCTCATCTGTCAATAGTTCTCCATACCTGAATCTTAGATCCAATTTTTTCTTAGAAACTAGTACATTTACAAATATTCAATAGAAATTAGAATCAATACACATTACACTTCACAAATCACATTAAAACACATAGATGATAGCCGTAAGAGATAGCTGAAGATGTCAGAACCATATTTGTCATTAAGTCATCAAAATCAAAATGTATTACATAGATGTCAAAATGCCACTAGCAAACAGTAAATACAAAAAAGGGGTAGATTAAGATAGAATCTCATCTGTCAATAGTCCTCCTCCACGCCTAAATCGACAAACTCATCACTGCCCTCTTCTCCATCCTCCTTCTCCTCTTTTCCCATCTGAAGAACTGCATCTATTGGTGTGGAGGATGAACCCTCCAAAGGATCACCATCATCAAAAGTGATCGGTTTGATGGTGAGCTTGAATCCTCCCAACGAAATCCACCCTCAAAGGCACTTGGAAACCCTTGCAAATCATTCAAATCCTCTTCACCTACAAAAACACTCACTCTCACAATTTCATCTCATTAGCCTTTGAATCTGATTTGGTTCTAACATCTGGATCAACATTTAGAACAACCTTCTATCTCTCCTCAATCACTAAAGGGGAATCATGTGAACTAGAAGATTTCACATAGTCATTGAGCTTAACATCTTTGCTTACTATTGCCTTTTGTTGTGCTAGAATGTAGATCTTGTAAGTTGTAGAAGAATCACTGCATCCAACAAAACAAGATGCTATCACAAAATCTCAAATATCCAAAAAATATTGATTACCTATGAACCTGAACGAACATAACTCTTGGTTATAACTTTATAAGCCACCTACCAAACTCCAACATCCCTTAAGTCATTGCCATGGGCCAAAATCATCTCACACCACATCATAAGTTGTCTTAGGCATCTTGTGAAGATAATCACATCTTTAGACAAGACAACAAAAAGTGAATGCCATCTTTTCAAAATAAAAAAGATAGAAGTCTGCACATATCACATCCATTCTAAAATACCAAGTTTGTGGTATAGGTAACGTCCAATGTAGGGCTATCAAAAGCCCGTAAGCTAGGAAAATATAATAATAGGTTGTGGCCCCCATCTATGTAATCTATTTGACATCAAATAGAAATAGTCTTATTTTGGTTGGCTTTCTTATGCCTCTCGCGGGGATTCAATAGTTGGGGCAGGGGAAGCCAATCACCAACGTTTTTCCCTTGTTTCAATAGTGGAGTGAGGCCTATCCCTTTCCGCTAATTAAATCCCTCACGGCCAACAATTTGCTCAACTGTCATTTCCACATGTCTACGGACTCCAAGGGATGAGATAATGGCAGTGGCTGTCCCCACCTGTCACCTCGGATGCTTTCCTTTTGACTCAAGACTAGCACTAATGAGTCAAAAGGAAAGCATCCGGGGTGACAGGTGGGGACAACCACTGCCATTATCTTGTCCCTTGGAGTCCGCAGACATGTGGGGACCCAGAATCTTCATTATGACTGACTACTCCTAAATGATAGAACAAAGTGGAGCATAACCGACCCATGACGGTCTTCAAAGGCCCACCACAGCTTTCACTTTAGTTGTATGGGTCTCTGCCTTGTCGGCAAATGCATACTTCACGTCCGTTTCCAAGGTCTATTCCACCGCAAGGGCAGTCAAATCTTGGAATATCTTAGTCATAGTCCTTGAAGTCATCAATGTTTGGCAGGTCCTCTTCAGGTTGGGTTGGCGGGTACAAATTTGGACTGAAGCATCTTTCAATATCTGATACATGAAAGATTGCATCGGATTCGCAAAGGAATTCACCCTGGAATAATGACTCTACTCGAAAGTTTAAGGGGATTCTCCTTGTATGCACCTTTGAGTCAATTCTCTGTCCTTGTGCATCTCGCTTGATGTATTTTTGAGAGGTATAAAGCGTATGCTCTAGCCGTTTGTAACATCCGCCATTATGATGGAGCATAAACTTAAACCATTGATGCTCTCTGTCTGCCACTTCAATGTCAGCTTTCATATGGAGTATGAAATTTGCGCGTCGGTTCACCCAATCTAATCTTGGACAAAACTTATCTAGTAAGACTTCCGTCCAACCAGACCATGCATTATGTCTGAGGTTTGCTGGGTTTGCACAGATGATAATTTTGCGCTGTTCTCTACAAAATTGGAGAATCAAATAGTAGGATGTCCATGTTAAATTTTCATCTCCAATATCCACATACCAGATTGGACCATCTTTCTCTTCATTGCAATCTATCCACAATTCTCTGCAAGCCTTTAGCTTTTCTTGAGCATTCTCAAAATTTCGGAATGCATCTCTCTCCCATCTTTCCATTATTTGTATTTTTAATGGAGAGGCTTCAATTTGCTTGATAAGAGTGAGGTTGAAATACCTTTCAGCTTCTCCTCTTGATGCATAATCAAGGAGTTGTCTTCGGTCTGCCTCTGAAAGCGATTCATCCCAAGGCTTCAGGAATAGGCCATTTTTGGGTTGATAAAGCGGTGCTTTACCACGATATGGACCCAAACTAGAGGCACGCTGTGAACATACTGAGAGTAGGAGCAGTTTCTTTAGGATGTTCTCTTGTGAGCATGTTCGCAAGACAATTGAGATAACTAGGCATTATTTTCAGATCTGTTCTGATAACAAATCTAACTGGTTTCAGAAATAAGATAAAATGCTGGACTATCTTCTTAACAGCCAAGATCTCTTTGTGGCTGGACGGGTAGTTGAGTTTTGCTGCTTTAAAGGAACCTGAACCATAACCACACACATGTTCTTTGCCTTCTATGGCCTCAATCAAAACCCCACCCCAAGTGTGGGAAGAAGCATCTGTTTCAATGACGAGCTGTCCTGAACCTTGAGGTAAGAAAAGAGGAGGCAAATCCAACTCTTTGGCTTTGATATGCTGAACAACCAAAGTCATCTCTGGTGACCATTTTACAGGGTTCTTTTTTAACCTTTGTTGAAGAAGATGAATATAAGTGGCCTGTCCTTTGTAAAAAGGTCAGATGTAATTGAGACTACCAAGGAATCTTTGCAACTGAGTTTTATCAAGGATTTGGTCAGGGAAATGGCTAAAGGTGTTGAGGACATGTTTTTGCATGATGACTTGTCCTCTTTGGATTTTGAATCCAAGAAACTCCATTTCAGTCTTACCTATCTCCATCTTGCTTTGAGACAGGACTAACCCATGTTTAAAAACCAAATCATAAAACATCTGCAAATGCTTTAAGTGTTCTTGTAGGATTTTGGAAAACCTTCCACTGGTACTGGCCATGTGGAACTACAAATGCTGTTTTAAAACGGTCCTTTGCATCAATGCCAATTTGATAGAATCCTGATTTCAAATCAAACTTACTGAGTATTGTGCAACCAACAATTCTTTGCAGTAGGCTGGCTTTATCTGGCAGAGGGTACCGAACTTTCTGAAGTACAGCATTGAGAGGCTTATAATTCACAACAAGCCTCGACTTTCCCCGCTTGATCTCAGAATGTTTGTTTACAACAAAGGCTCAGCAAGCCCAAGGGCTCTTAGATGGTTCTATTAGGCCTTTGGCTAGAAGTTCTTTGATTTCTGAGGCACATAAATCTCTTTCTAAGGGGGACATGAGACGAGCAGAAGCTTTCATTGGTTTAATCTTCTGCAGTGGATCAAAGGGCAAGGAGACAAAATATTTCTCTCTTGTCCAGAAAGCATTTGGGTCCAGAAAGCATTTGGGCTTTTTGAGCAACAGTCTTCAATTAATTTTGCAGTGATATCTGCAAGAGTTTTTTCTCCATGGATGTCTGAAAAGGCTATACAACGATGCATTTTCATCAACTGAGCAGTATTAACTTTTTTCACAGGCTTTTGTACAAAAGATTGACATTTCAGACTAAAACTAAAAGAGAGAGGAAGCTTGACTGTACAATTGTTAATGACATAAGAAAATAACATCTTCTGGATATCAAAAGAAAAAGGACTAACTCTGGCCAGGAATTCTGATCCTAGAATGCAGTCCTCTTTAATGTTATCTAACTTGTACCAGGTTACTGCATCAGATGTTTCATTGAACTTAATCGGGAAATTTTCAGCTTTTGCAACAAGGGGGACTGGAGTTCCTTCAATGGCTGTCCCACGGTCTGTAGTGTTTTCCCAATAAAATGAGGGGAGTGCTGAACCTTTTGTTAAGTTCAACTGGCAACCAGATTCAAGCAAACAATCTAGGAAATATGGTTTATACTCACTAGGGCAAAATTGGATTGGAATAAACATTTTAGGACCAGTGAGCATTCCTAAAGTAAGATCAGGAGATGGTTCTCTCTTTTCTGGACTTTCCAAAGCTTGATCATAACGCTTGCTTAGTTCTTCATCTGATGATTGATCCCTTTCAATCTGTATGATTTTAATCATACTCTTCAAATCTTCAATCAGTGCTACCAAATTTCTGAGCTGCTGCTGTTTTTCTTTGATTTGTAGTCGGAGCATTTGCTCTTTATCTCTTCTATAGTACTGCCTGCTTTCATGTTCATCTGGGTAGCTTCTATAGAGTTCAACAGGATTATACTGGGCAGGAGTTACAAAACTTACCTTACCTTTACCCTTATCTTGCTCAAGCATTTTAAGTAATTTCTTCTTTTCATCTTTCAAAGATGCTCTCAGCATATATTCAAAGGCAGGAGTTTCAGACAATTGCAAATCTATGGTTGCTATTTGTTTTTCAATATTCTGTGGAGTATTCACAGAGAACATATACAACGAGAAATCATACTCTGGAGGCTCGAACCCTCCCAAATTTGGTTCGGAATCGGACTCTGAAGAGGAAGAGTAGGAAGCAAATTTTCTTAGAGCAGCTGGGTCATTATCGGACTCGGAGTCGTTGGATCCAGTTGATGCATCCGAGGGCAAGAAGATTATTTCACCAGAGGGTGACTTTGTGTCTGAACTGGAATGTAGATCCCACCATCGAGGATCTAACTGGGCACACAAGGCAACAAGCCTTGATTTTGACTTCCTTTTCGGACATTTATTTGCCCAATGGCCGTTCTGGCCGCAAATGAAGCATGTTTCCTTATCATTTCTGTCTGTTCTCCTTTTAACAAACTTCTTATGAGGTTGTTTGCTGAATCTCTTGGAAACTTGATAATCATGCTTTCTTTTATGCTTATAGGGCTTTCTTGAATCCAGATGATATCTAGAAGCACTAGAATAGAAGTCTTTCTTATGTTTAGATTTATGGCATTTGCAATCTTGTGCTAGGTGACCTCTATTGTATGCACCACATCCCCAATTTGGCATCTTAGCAACATTCTTACAAAAGGATGATGAACACATACTTTGATGACGTTTGAAGTCTTTACTGTTTTCTCCAAGCAGTGCTCTTGCCATGTCTCTAGTATGTAACTATGCAACTATGCAACTAGGCTAGAGAGAGGCCTCGATAATTGATATTCTTATCTTTCATATATTGTTCCACAACATCTGGAACATGACCATGGAAACTTCTGATATAATGCTTTAAATAAGCAGGATCTCCCGACTTTCCTGAGGAAATCAAGAGTTGTTGCATATAACATAAATATTCTTCACTTTGTGCAAGATTATAGAGTCGGGCTGACATAAATAGAGAAGCAAGATGTTCATAATCTTCTCTTTCATCGGGTCCATAGAACTCTTTACCCAATGCTTTGAGTATTTGCTGATCAACATCTTTAGCAGAGAGCATAGTTTTAAAAATCGGAATCGGACTCGGAATCGGTCGAGGGTCAACTTGGAATCGGAATCGGAATCGGTAATGAATCGATCATAAATCGGTTGATTTGAATTTAATGAATCGGTTTGCTAAAAAATACATAAAATAAATTGTTTTGTCTGAGAATTGTGTGCATTGTGTATTGAAAAAGCATTGTGGAATAAATCTCGAATCACACCATAAAGTTTAAAGTTTTAAACACAGTAAGAATAAGATAACTCCATACATTAACTCAAGTCTCAAACACAGTAAGCTAAAGCAGTTTGTTTGGAAACTAAGTGCTTGGAGTAATAACTAAGTTTGTTCTATGTTGGCTCAGAGACTGTTAACTACTAGTAATGCTGATTGTTTTAAACTGGAATTTTGATACTGCTGTTTACCTTTTGACAATCAGCTGTTGGTGTAAGTGACCATAATTATTTCTTGTGGAAATGGCTACTTACAGCCTTACATCATTTGATTTATGCTCATGCTGTTAAACGGTGTGGATGCACTGCTGTGAATCGTGATAAAGTGAGGGTCATTCACATTATTTCTTGGTGATTAGGTTGCCAAATCAGTGGCTGGAAATGGCTGCTATATTCACATATCTTCTGCTGCAAGTCTGTTGGGAATTGATATAAGAAATATATCAGCATATCAAAAATATATCAGCTTGAATGTTGTGATATAGTGAAAAGCATTTGCCATTACCTTTTCCAAACCGGACCGGTCAGGCTCGAAACCGGCCGGTTTGGTACCAAACCGGTCCGGTTCGGTAACCAACCGGACCGGTTCGGTAACCAACCGGACCGGTTTGGTCCGGTTAACCAACCGGTTTGACCCGGTTTGGTTCCGAACCGGTGAACCGGTTGGTTCCGGTTCCGGTTTGGACGATTTTTAAAACTATGGCAGAGAGCATTTCATTTCTGGTTTCTTGTGGGAGCCATCTCCACCACTCATTAGCTAGTCCTGAAAGGCCTGCGATTATTTGTCCAGCCAATTGTTGACCTGTAAGGGTATTATCTTGAGTTCTTTTGTAAAGGGTCCATTGTCCTAACATTTGTATCGCAGTCTTAATATCATTACGGGATTGACACTGGATATTCAAGACAAGTTGGTCAGGCATTTGGGACAACAGATTGTTCATAGTGTTGATTCCAAATTGGAATCTTGGGTTTGGAGCTTTTGATGCTTCAGGCATCTAGAGGTCAAAGGTATTTTCACGAGGAGGTGGATTATGGATGGATGAAGATTCTGCCCTATCATGAACATACATCATATTCAAATATTTAGTATCTAAGACAGGAGGAAAAGATTTAAAGTGACCAATCCATTCCTTGATTTCATCACATTCTTCTTCATCTCTTCCAAAATTAAATTCTGGTTTCTCATCTTCTGAAATACTTAGCATGCTAAAAGAAATACTTCGATGATGTTTATTTTCCTTCTTTGGAGTTTCTTTTCTTTTATGACCTTGTGATGCTAAGGCAAAGACTGAGGGATTGACACCTGGGACTTTCTTTTTAAGCTCTTGAGTTTGGGTCAAAAGCTCTTCTAACTTGGCCAATCTTCTCTTAGATTTATCTGTAGCTTTCTCAACTGCTTCTTTCATCTCTACAAAATCTTTCAAGAGATGATCTAACAAACCTAGCTTAGTCTCAACTAAGGAAATCCTTTCTTTTTCTTCAACTACCATCTTTTTAAGAATTAGGAGATCATAGGCCATGTCATCAAGGTTCTGTGCAGTCATCTTCTGCTGCATATTGCTCCAGTTAGCAAGCTTGATGTCATCAGAGACAGACTCTTTAGGGCCTGAAGATTTATATGGTAGAAATTCCTTTTTGATTTGGTTGTCTATTGAGTATTGTCGGAAGGGAACCTCAGGCAGATTCCTACCTGGAATATAGGACTTACGTCCTTGGTTATTTACTTCCATAGCATCAGTAGATCTAGGTAAACTCAGTATACCTAGTGTTGGGGGATCTCTATTTTTCTGGTGTTGGATCCTCTGAAGTATTTTTCTACATGCTGGGCAATCTTTATGTTGGCCACGGTGTTCTGTTTCATACAAACCAGTAAAAGAAGTAGAAGTGGACTGGGATGCAGAGACAAAGTCGGATTTGGCTTGTCGTCGAGCATTATTATAGTAAGCAAGAGAGGTAGATCTAATAAGAGGAGGTGTAAATCTGGGAGCAGGGGTTTGTGCAGGTAATCTGAAGGAATTAGTATGCTGATCAAAAGTCAGGGGTTGGTTCTGGATGGAGCGTTGCATACATTCAGCATTCCTAAGTTCTTGATATTTGACTTCCCATTGCTGGGGGTAATTTATACCAGTCCAGTCGAAAGTAACAGGGGTCGCTTGACGGGATTTGTCAGACTCCACCATGCTTTGTAAGCGCGAACTCTGATGGACACGAGATCGGAGTGGAGGCAGGGTATCATTTCCAAAACGGATACAGACAACCCCTTTCAACTGAATAATTTTAGACCCTTGCATCATTTGGAACCCTTGAGGTTGGATATAAGCTTTCAACAGATCATAGATATGGGGATCCTCTAGGCTAACAGAGTATTTAGGAAAGACGGTGCCATAAGCGAGACCATCATGTAAAGGAGCGGTAAAACCACCAATAATAGCATCAGCAAAGTTTCGATGACGAGTATCTACAACAACACAAAGGGAAGACACTGGAAGGTAAGGTCGGACAAGCGGACCTAAACCAAGCTTTATTGCACCTAAATGTGCATATCGATAACCTTCTTTGATAGCCCAATCGATTTGTGCTTTATCGATTAAATTGATATGAACGGGTTCATCAGAATCAATAAAAGAGACATCAATAGAAGAAACTTTAATTTGTGTAACAGACTTATATTGCCACCAGTTCAACTTATAGACATCAAAGGGTAGTATTTTTGGTAACTGCCAATCATGAGAAGGATTAAAATCTTGTATATTTATTATAGAAGAATTAGACGAAGATGGTTCATTAAGAAAAGATGATTTTCTTTTTGCAAGACAGACTTCTGTATTATTATCAGACTGACAATCTAATGTAGCGAGCGAAACTGCATCCATTGAAGGGTCCATGATAAGAATGGGATTCTTAGCTCACGCTGGTCTCTGGTAAAACAAGGACTTACGGCGCTTCTTCAACAGCTATGGCCTTTCCTCAGACAACCCAAAAATTAAATCTCTCACACCCAACAATTTACTCAACTGTCATTTCCACAGTCTACAGGAAACAACTTTACTAGATTGCAGGTAGAAAATACAGTGCAAGCAAAATACAAAGATTTAAAACAATGAACTTACAGAAATTCTTCGAGCTTCTGGCTCTGATACCACAATACACCAAGATCGAAAACAACTTTTTTTTCTTCTTCTTCTTAAATCAGCAATTACAAATACTTCAAAGACATGTAGATCGGCTTCGGAGGGCGAAGCTCATCACTACAAACTCTCAATGCTTTAATTCACACACAAACATCGCATTAAAAAAACTTCAAGTCTGTAAATGTTTGTGTGTGAGTTAAAGCATTGAGAGTTTGTAGTGATGAGCTTCACCCTCCGAAGCCGATCTACATGTCTTTGAAGTATTTGTAATTGCTGATTTAAGAAGAAGAAAAAAAAAGCTGTTTTCGATCTTGATGTATTGTGGTATGCATTGTGATTTGTGAATATGTAATGTGTATTGATTGTAATTCTATTGAATATTTGTAAATGTTATAGTTTCTACAAAAATTTGGATCCAAATGTCTATATATATGTATGTATATATATATTATATAAAACGTGTCCTCCGTGTCCTAATTTCGGGGGTTGCCGTGTCCATGTCGGATACTCGTATTCCCGTGTCCTCCGTGTCTCGTGTCCTTGTGTCAGGTGATTTACACTGTAGCTTATTATGGTAATACCTGTTTTGTGGTTTCGGTAATGCACTCTGTGGTGTAATTACCATGTTTCAGTAGTAAAACAAGCTGTGTTGAATTCACGAGTGTTTGCGGTTCCGGTAATTGTTGTCTGCGGTTCTGGTAATTGTTGTCTGCGGCTTCAACAGTCATAACCATGTTTTGGTTGTTGTTGTTTGCAGTTTCGGTAGTCACGAGTTACAACTTACAGGAAACAGTGATTCCGGTAATTTGAATGCTTGTTCCTCTGCATTTTCGGTAATTGTTGTGGTTCCAGTAACTTGATATATACTTTGTGGTTTTAGTAATCTTGATGTCCTCTGTGATTCTAGCAATACAGTTTGGAGTTAAGCCTGAGCGAGAATCTTGTTTCCTTCTTTGGGCAACAAAGATAGTCAAACCAATGAGTAGGAATAATGGGATCACATCCTACAAGATCTCAGGTAGTTTTCATCTTACAGGATTTCTGGTAGCAAATTAGGTTCCTGTAATGCTTGGCTTGTTACCAGAAGTCTGTCATTAGTTGGTCTCTTTCATGCTTCTTCTACTTCCATGTCTGTAGGTAATGTTACTAGCAACTACAAAGACTTCCTATAGATATGTCACTCTCGTTTATCTTGACATTGCACTTCAAACACCTTGACATCAACTGACAATTATACTTCAACACATTGTGCATCTATAATACAAGAAATTGAAAGAAGATTCTTCTTCAAACCAAGAATAAGTTGAACATCAATCAATTCAAGAACATCACTTGAAGGCATATGGAAGAAAATGGAGCCAACTCCTCTGATAGGATAAGGAGCATCATCACCTAACTCCACACTCAACCCTCCCTCTTGCTCCTCAAACATGCCGAATAATGTCTTGTGATATGTGATATGTCTTCAATCTCCACTGTCCAGACAGTCTAACACTAGACATGGTGTTAGAAGAGACCATAGCCATCCATATCCATCCCAAAAAATCAACAGTTTGAAGAAGACAACCCTTTTTAGGGTTCTAACGCTTCTCCCAAGTTACCTAGGGTATTGCACCCAAGAATCTTAACAAGGTCAAGTACCTCTCCCAAGTACACCACAATTGAAATACAAACTCTCTCTTCCACATAGAGTGATCTTAATGACAAAAGATCTGATCCCATGTAGAGATTTCTTGACCTAAGGTAATTAATGAAACTTTAGAAATTTCAACTCTATCTTAGAGGCTTCCTGGATTTGAAACATGTGAATTTTCAGGCTTAGGGATTTTATGAAACATGATAAAACAACAACAACAATGGATGATGTTTCACTGCTTAACAACCCATTTCAACAAGGCAATCCAAGGGAAAAGATACCAATGTGTCCAAAAAGTTTTAACCCTCTAGGGCAATTTTATCATATAAAAACCAGCTCTGAAAATCACCTTATAACATTGGTCATTACAACGGTAATTCTGTCATATTTTTTTCAAGATTAATGTTAAAATACTCAACAATTTCAGCATTAACTTATGTCAAATCAGCAAGACATACTACTGCTAGTACTGCTAGTGCTGGAAATTACCAGACCATGAATAAATAGATAGCCGAAAATCAAATCTGCAATAAGACAATTTAGGACAGCTGAAAACTTCATATATATATATATATATATATATATATATATATATATATATATAGATGAAGTTCATGTACACATACCATAGCCTCATCTCAAGGCTAGTACAATTCTCCAGTTCTCCATTTTCTAGCTGGAGAAAACCAAGAAAAATTCTAGCAAACACCTCATTGAACGCAATGCTATTTAACCTTGTCTTGATAGCTTGTGGTGGCTAGAAATTTGCTATATTATAATGACAAGCTCAACAGTTTGGCTCTGTCGAACTAGTTGAATTGCACAGCCAGTGGTTTATAACATTCAACGCATACATAAAACGTTGCAGGGGTAGTTTAATTGTAAGCATTTTAATTGTCTATGAATTGGAAAATTAAGTCAGGATAGAGCTCAGCATTCGTTGTATGCAATCGCCAATTCTCACGGCCTTTGAGGAGATTAAAGAGTGTTGTAAGAGCAGTCAATGCTCACAGGGTTGTCCAATGAAACACTTACACAACAACTTGACCACTAATACGAACAATTTGGGCAAATGGACAAATAAGCACCATTGTTGTCATTGCATTCATCACATTTTGGATTTAACACATAGCCCAAACAGGTTCACTATGCCTGTGCACGGAGCATGGGATGATTTGGTTGTGGGATTCTTCCCAGTAACCCAAACCAAACGCAATTGATTGTTGGTAACAATCAACAGTGTGGGAAATCCATAGATGCACAAAGTAAATAGCGCGTGGCTATTTTTTCCATTGATTTACCAACCAAGTAAACGTTGGACAAGAGACAAGGCTGTGGCATTTGATTCAACAAACCAATGACTCCAAAAATCATTAATACAAGACTAAGACTGTTGTACTGGCATACATGTTACAGTTAGCCATCCGATCAATCTTTTAGTTAGTGTTGTGGCTATCATTCGTGTTTTGAGCAAGTAGTGTAAGGATGAAATCAATTATGGGCATTCAAACAAGCTTGCCCACACTCCTAACAATTCACTAAGTTATAAATTATTAAATACAACCAACATTACATTAACCCATGATTGAAATTTTGCATTGGAAAACAAACCCATAAACACACCATCCAAAGCAAACACACAACAATTGTCAATAACACAATAGAAACAAAATTTTTGCCTTGGAAATCCGAATGGGAAAACCAAATTGCTTGGGGATTTCATTAATCACAAAAAAATGAGCTATACACAGATTTAATGTATTGTTACTCGTTGGCAAGAAATTTGCAGATGGCCATGGCTCAACAACAATTTTTACTCTTTGTAGGATTGACTCAATGGTTTCTTCTCCTCCAATTATCTATTTGACTGCTTCTTTGAGCTCTCATCTCTGCGATTTCCCTTCATTTCCTCTCCTCTAAATTCCCTTGAATGCCCTTCTTCTCCACAATATTCACCTTTAATGGGCCACCTTGGAAGGCCAACTATCACAATCGTTTGTTTCATCTTCCATGTGAAAAGGAGTTTTGGACCATTCACTCAACTTTGCAAAAATTAAATTTTGTTATTACAAAGTTAAAAGAAATGTTATTTATTGGATCAATTTCATATCAATGATGATGAATAAGAATGGGTTATAAAAAGACTTTCTTCTTCCTCTATATATATGAGAAGTATGGGAGATGAACAATACATATGTGGGCCTAAACCATTACAAACAACCTACAAAGCTACAAGCAGGCTCATAGATGTGAAATTCTACAATCCAAGGGTACACATGTCAAACTCCAAGGTGAGATTGTACACAAGCAAGGCTCCAATGCAATGGTCATCTATGGGATCTGTCCAACACTCCTACAAGGCATGGAATCCAATGCTCCTCCTATGCGATGTGTTCCATGAGGTCTAATCTCCCTACATGAACCCCATCGCAACCCATGTGTTCCCAAGTCAACTCCATGCTTCCATGGAAGCATCCAATTTGCCCCATATTGTCCAGGGCTCAGTGCCCTCCTTCTGGACGCCAAATGCGCCTACTCTAGTCTAGGGTGTGTTACCCATCATTGTATATGTGTTTTACTTGTGATTTTAATCACTAAGATTGAGCTTGCAGTACAATTCTTT
Organism: Pseudotsuga menziesii; assembly: GCA_001517045.1. Classification (NCBI taxonomy): domain Eukaryota; kingdom Viridiplantae; phylum Streptophyta; class Pinopsida; order Pinales; family Pinaceae; genus Pseudotsuga; species Pseudotsuga menziesii. Next base: position 120,773 of record LPNX010894198.1, read on the forward strand.
GTTCTAGGTTGGGGTACAAGTGAGCCTTGGCCTAGTCTTGTTGATCTTTTTCGATGGATTGGCTGATGGTAGCTATGGGATGTGATCTCTCCATTATATTTTGATATTGATATGCTCTCCTCTTGGTGATATTGGCATGTTGGGATTATTTTGGATTAGCATTCATGCAATTATTTAATACTATATGCATTTATGGAATGGGAACCCATCAACTTTGGGTCTCCCTAAGTTTTAAAGTGCTCATAATTTCTCCTTGATTAAGTGCTTCCTATGGGATGTGTTGCCCCCTAATACACACTTTATGACACGGGGAAGTCTCCAACCCGCTTTGCGTGTCCTTGGGGGCAAGTTAGAGTTGGGGACCACTGTCACCATAGTCTACCAACTCCTCTGTTTAGGCCAAATCCCAACAGAGCCAAGGGGGGTAGTCCCTACATGAAGGTTTATTAACAATTTAGTTAAAGAGATTTTATTTGATTAAGGTTACAAGGTTACAAGATCAGTGCCTAGATTAAATGGAGTCAAAAGATTACAAGTTACAAACTTACAAAAGAATTAAGAATGATTATCCACAGTTGTATAAGCTAAGCAAGATCTACAATATTAACAATATGAACAATGCAAATGAATTACACGATATGAACAAGTGCTAAAAAATGGTTAAACAAATATACAATGATACTTGAAAGGAAACAAGATATACACCGGATGAACAAGTTACTATGCCAAAGATCAAACGACATATTGCTTCCAAGTTACAAGATTAAACAATGTTTTACTCAAGCGTGCCATAGTACGTTAAAGATATTATACTTGAAAGTGCAAGGTACTGAAATGAAATTGAGATGCTTGCAAGATGTACTTGTAAAATGAAAGCCTTGAAAAGTAAGGACTTTGAAGCAAATACAGAAACATAAATGTGGGTAAGATGTTTTGCAATGTCTCTTGGTTCTTTTTAGGTAAATTTGATTAAAGTTTAACCATTCTTTAGCACTTGTTCATATTGTGTAATTCATTTACATTGTTCATATTGTTAATCTTGTAGATCTTGCTTAGCTTAGACAACTGTGGATAATGATTCTTAATTCTTTTGTAAGTTTGTAACTTGTAATCTTTTGACTCCATTTAATCTAGGCACTGATCTTGTAACCTTGTAACCTTAATCAAATAAAATCCCTTTAACTAAATTGTTAATAAACCTTCCTGTAGGGACTATCCCCCTTGGCTTTGTTGGGATTTGGCCTAAACGGAGGAGTTGGTAGACTGTGGTGACAATGGTCCTCAGCTCTAACTTGCCCCCAAGGACACACAAAGCGGGTTGGAGACTTCTCCATGTCATAAAGTGTGTATTAGGCGGCAACATCTTTGGCGCCGTTGTCGGGGACAAGTCTTTTGTCCTTGGTCTTGACATTAGTTAAGTAATTTTAGATTTAATTATTTAATTATTCAATTTAATTCTGTAAGTGTTGATAAAAATTTTGAAATAACCTTAATTTTTTTTTCTTTTACCCATATCAGAAGTTTACTTGTTCTCCAAGTGGCGACTCCACTTCAAAATATATAGTAAGGTATTCTACCTGGAGCCCTTTGGTTTGCTTAGCTCCCTCTTAGATCTTGAAAAGGCTTTTAGAGGAAGTTAAACAAACTTTCTCCTTGTAGAATCTTTACAAGTCTTGGAGAAGAAGTCAATTTCTAATATCCCTTTGTTGTTTATCCAAGTAAACCAACCTTAACAATGGATAATTATTATAGACTATGTGATTTATCTAAAATTGTTGGTTACCTTCATGACGTTCCAGAAAAAGCTATAGATAAGTTGCCTTCTTTTCAAGGAGACAATGTTACAACTTACAAGTGATAAAGCCCACATCAAAAATTTCAATTTATGTATTGCAAGATGGTGTATGGCACACAACCATGAGGATGTGAAGATGAAACTCTTTGTTTTGTCTTTAGAGGAAGAAGCCATTGATTGGTTTATGGAACAGAATGATAAAAAGTTTAAAGACCTTAAGGGAATCATTGAAGCTTTTAATGATAAATGGGGAGATAAGAGGGATCACCATTCCTTGTTAAATGCCTTGCACTCTAGCCATAAGGAAGATAATGAAACAGTGGAAGGATTTAACAGAAGATTTAATGAATTGGTTAAGAGTCCCCCTCAAGATATTAAGCCTCCTGAAAAGGCCATCTTAATTTTCTACGTTCAAGCTTTTCAAGGGGAAATGAGATACCAGCTAAGGGATAAAGAGCTTACAAATGTTAGGGAGGCACAAGACAAAGCTATTAAAATAGATAAGAATATGCAAGCTTCGGGGAAATTAAATGTTCTTGGGTTTTCAAAGGGTATTCCTCCAGAGTCAGATAAAGTTAAGAAAGTTGAAAACCAGGAACCCCAAGGGGACTCTATCAAAGAGCTCGCCCGATTGATTAAGCAAATGGAAGAAGTCTATATTAATCAATTATCAACTATGCACAATAAGATAGTTGCCATGGAAAAAGATAAAGGTAATAATCATAAGCTAAATGATAGATGGAAAAAGGGTCTCCCTAAAGGACCCCCTTATCAAGAACAAGAAAGACCTCCAGAGCCTATGGAAGCAAACAATTGGTTTGATGATCCAATAATCCCTTACTGTAGGGCTTGTGATGATTCACATGAGGAAAGGACTTGTCCCTTTTCTTTCAGATTATAAAGGAAAAGTTAGCAGCTAGAGAAATAATGGAACAGGTTAATATGGCTGGTCATGAATGTGTGTTTGACAATAATGAGGATTTGTTGGAATCGATAGAAGATAGTAAGGACATGGTTTGCATGACAAGAAATATGGACAAAGTAGAAGAAACATGTGATCATGAACTCACCCCTAAACAAAGTGTATTTTCAAGTAATAATTTGAGTATGGAATTAGGGGGTTGGATCAGTAATGCAAAGGTATCAGTTCCTGTAGCAGAGAGTGTAAAGGTTCCAGCCCAAAAGGATAAGCCACCCAAGGCTTTAGTAGGTTCTCCTCAAGTCAGTAAAGTGTCGGACCATTTTCAGAATGTTTTAGAAGAAAAGACAGTCGAGGCATACGAGAATGAATCAGTGTTTTTTCAGAATGTGGACAGTGTACATAGTGTAAATGATCATGTTATTTTTGTTAGCTTCCTGGAAAATATAAAGGATGAAATCAAAATTAAGGAAGTTAACAAAATATGGCATGAGCAGTTTTTTGATAGTGTGGACTTTTGGCAAATTTTCAAAGATGTGAGGCACTATCAAAGTCACAAGAAACAGGAACGGGTCAAACGAGTCACAAATCAAGTTTTTCTTCAAAAAGATAAATACTTAGTGTCCTAAGGGATACTCTCTGTAATGTATCTCTAACCCTTTTCTTTGCATTCTTTGAAATTATTTATGCATATATGTATGATCATTGTGTAGTCATTTCATTTATTCATTATTGATTATTTGTTGTTTCTACATGAGGACTTATGTTAGTTATTGGTGAGAATTTGTGCTTGCAGAGTCTAGAGTTCTCGTGTGCTCTCCGATGATCGAACACACGTCCCCAAGTTGGAGACAGATGTTTTCCACCTATTTCGACTAGGTGGCAACCTCATGTACATTGAAGATGTACATTCTGTGCAGTTTGTACCATGAAAAATCCTTGGGATTTTTCACTCAGCAAGGCATTTTTGCCCATTTTTTCACGAAATTTCACTCCCCTGCGTGGGATAATTAATGTAATTTTGTACTAGCATGGGTCACTTCTATCAAGGATGTCACCATGGACTTTATTATAAGGGAAGTCCTCTTCACCGAGTGTTTTTTTCCCCAATTAATTAATTTTGTTATTTAACAACTTTAATTAGTTGAGTTTTTCACTCACAAAACCTCCATAGTGGTGATTTGACATTCTAATAATCGAGCCCATGGGGTGGCTAAGGGCTTAAAATGTTGTTAATGACCATGCTAGACATCCCTTAGAATTTTGCGAAATTTCGTTAGGTGTAGATAGTTTTTTAAAATTAATTAACCTCATTGCCAGGTGATTAATTACTTAAATTTTGATATAATAAGGCAATTACTTGGTCCTTGACATTGTGTAATAGGGGTATGAGTGCAAAAAAGAAATGCCATGACACCCCCTAAGTCATAGGATCAAGTCTTATGTCATTTGGACATGTGGTTAGGATTTTAGCCCACTTTTAGTTAGTCAGGGGCTATTTTCTAGGAAAATTAAAGTTATTTCCTAAAGTAAAAAAATACCAAAATATTTATTTTAGATAGAAAGCCTAAGTAAAGGCCAATTTAAATTGTATTGGGGGTTTGCTATGGCAAATCAAACATATTTCAAGTATAAACCCCCCGAAAGTCCAAAAATTAATAAAAGAGGGCCAAAATAGAATTAAAACCCATTTTTTTTTGCCATTTTTTGCCAAAAAACGGATTTAGAAAAAATAAGTCAAACCTCAATGGAATACAAGTGGTTTTGGGCCACTTTTTTTGGGAGTTCTTGGCTTGTGTTTCAACTATAAAAGAGAGGCCTCTCCTATCATTTTCTCATCATTCTTTGGAGCATGGTTATGGTGCCGAAATACTCTCTCTTCCCCCTCTCTTTTCTATTCTTCTCTCTCAAGTTTTTCATTGCCTTTGGCTATTGTAATGTTGTTGCCCTATTGGGGTTTATAATACATCAATCTTTGGATGATACATTTTTTGGTGCACCCATTTTGTGGCTTGAAGAGTGAGGTAACTGTTTATGGTTGGTTGTTGTTGCATTATTTATCATAGAAGCTCTCTTCACAAAGTTTTTTTTGGGGAGACTTGTAGGTAGAAGTTTTTCTATTTGCACTTGTGATTGTAAGATTTTGCAAAGTTTTTTGCATGATTTATGGTGTTCTCATCTCTATGTGTGAGTTCTATAGCTTTAGCTAAACTCTTTGCAGGGATCCAAGCTTGGAAAAGTTCTCCCTCCAAGGCCTTAATCTCTAATCTTGTTTTCTATTTTAGGAACTTGTATTTTTCTTATTGTTTAGTAGCAAAATCTAGTTTTCTTTAATAGATCCATGTTATATTTTTATTATATATTTCAGAAATGATTTCTTACTGTGTTTTAGGTGGCTGGAAATGCAATTTTCAGCCCTCTAATATTCAATTTTCTGATATTTTAAAACCCAAATTTTGACTGTAAAAGTATTGTATTTTTATACTAACATTTTCTAACTTTCTTTTGAGTTTTCTGTCATTTTCCATCAAACAAAGCTTGTTGATTTTTAGCAGGTTTTATAGTTTACAAGGGGAGGTTCTGTCCAAATTGGCCCAGAAATACCTCAACCTTCAACCGGTTCCAAAAGGGGTTCAAACCTCACCCTTTTTTTCTTTTTTCTTTTCTCTCTGATATTTGTAAACCCCAAAGAGAAGTTCTCTTGGGGTATTCTCCAAAAGTTTATAAAGCATTTGTAATCTATCTGTTAATAAATTAGGAAGTAGAGTAGGAAGTAAACCACTAGTTGCCGATTTTCCATTTTAAATAGATCTAGATTTTTTAGTTTTACCCACCTTTTCCTTTAGGGAGATTGTTGTGTGGTTAGCATACTTGGTTTAGCTTAGCTTATTTTTTGAGCATTTCTTTTTCAAGCAAGCATCTAGATTAGTTTTTCTTTCCGTTCTATAGTTTAGTTTCTCCAAGTACCTCAAGGTACCGACATCGTGCCCTGTGGCACAAAGCTCGGTTTGAGGCTTGTGGGTTATTTTATTCTTGTAATTTACTTCTTGTCATTAAATTTTGCAAAGAGTAATATACAACCCAACATCCGTCTGTGTATCCTCTGTCCTCCGTTATCTCTCTTTAGGGAACTCAGATCAAGGGTATGAAAAGCAAAGGGGTTTAGGGGCTCTAGTTTAATAGGCATCCATCCTACTATTTTTTCGGTTGATTAAAAACAGTGACCTCGGAAGCTAATTGGAGTAGAATATCGTGGGGCTCTCTAGGCGTTCTACGTCCTCCTTGTTGAACACCGGGGCATTGGGGTTTGACTTGGGAGCTACAGGTGGACTTGTTTCCACTGTTTTGAGGGCACCAGCATTCCCTCTTTGACTTGAGAAATACTAGATTGGGGTAGTCACACCGCCGGATCTAAAACTTAATCCAAGACTTCAACTTTAATAAAATTTACCTAAAAGGAACCAAGAGACATTGCAAAACGTCTTACCCACATTTCTATTTTTGTATTTGCTTCAGAGTCCTTGCTTTTCAAGGCTTTCATTTTACAATACATCTTGCAAGCATCTCAATTTTATTTTAGTACCTTGCACTTTCAAGTATAATATCTTTAAAGTACTGTGGCACACTTGAGTAAAACATTGTTCAATCTTGTAACTTGAAAGCAATCTGTTGTTTGATCTTTGGCATAGTAACTTGTTCATCTGGTGTATATCTTGTTTCCTTTCAGGTATCATTGTATATTTGTTTAACCATTCTTTAGCACTTGTTCATATCGTGTAATTCATTTACATTGTTCATATTATCTATGTTGTAGATCTTGCTTAGCTTAGACAACTGTGGATAATCATTCTTAATTCTTTTGTAAGTTTGTAACTTGTAATCTTTTGACTCCATTTAATCTAGGCACTAATCTTGTAACCTTGTAACCTTAATCAAATAAAATCCCTTTAACTAAATTGTTAATAAACCTTCCTGTAGGGACTACCCCCCTTGGCTCTGTTGGGATTTGGCCTAAACGGAGGAGTTGGTAGACTGTGGTGACAGTGTCCCCAGCTCTAACTTGCCCCCAAGGACACACAAAGCAGGTTGGAGACTTCCCTGTGTCATAAAGTGTGTGTTAAGCGGCAACAGGATGTTTGACAACAAGATTATTAGTGTGGTTATATGGATTTAAGGCCTCCTAGCTAAAATGCCCTAGAGGATAGTGGTGCATTTCACTCATAAATCACTTGCTCATGACATATTGATCACCCCTTCTAGTGCCCTAACATTGTTAGGTTAATTTGACATCTTGATGACATGGACTATCCCTTTGGATGGAACACTTGGCTTGTATGCGTGATTGGATTATAAATGGTGTCTTTCAATTGGAGTGTTCTGTCTCATTTGGTGTGATTCAGACTTAGGGATGGTTTATTATTGGTTTTCCTTGGAGCAACCTTCCCTCTAGCACATGATTGGTGGCATGACCCACATCTTTGCTTGGACGCCCTTGCTTCTTAGCATTTGGATGGCATTTCACATGGTTGATCATCACTTCTAGTAGAGCGCTCCTTTGATCGGCACACATTTTGATGCATGGTTCTACTTTATTGCTTAGAGAAGGGGCTGACCCGTCCATGAGGTTGGTTGGGTATTTTGGGGTCTTGCACTTGATTTGATGGCACTATCTTTTTTGGTGGGCTCCTTTTTCCATTGATTTAGTTTTTGCACATGTATTAATGAGTTGGCACTAGGATGTTGAGCCATTTTTGAAGAGAAATCCTAGCTTGAAGGACTATTGTTGACATTTGGACATCATCTTAAGCCGCATCTTAGCTTTGGGAACTGTTGTTGCACAACCTAGCAGCCTTGAGATTGCAAAGATTAATCAGCTGCTAACCTGGCAAAACATCAGGAATCTACCCCTAAGTGTCACTTGGATAGACTCCTCTCTCTTTAGGTCTCTTAAGTCCACCTAAGTAAACCTAGACTAACCTGGGAGGTGTCCCCAACCAAGCTTTCCCATACACTTTTCAGAGGTTTTCCAACTTTCTCAAGTACTAGCTTGATCGATTTATAGGAAGATAGGGTGCTTGAGATGATTACAAAGATTTACATGTGGCACACTATGGGAGAAGGTGGATAGGGTACTTGCGGTTACGATGGTTGACAAAGGCAGATGAGGCCCTATCTTAAATGTAGTTTCACAGTGGCTCTTAAGGATGTTTTTGTGGTTTAACTAACGAGGCTACTGTGAATTATTTGTTTTCATGACATGGAGATTAAGTATTAACAATGTGCACTGTTACTTGCTGGTATAAAAATATAGGTTCTTTGTTCAAGTTAACCAATAATATTATCGATTAAGAATGCAATAACTAGTTAAACATATTACTTGAACAATAACTAGTGAAATTGCCCATAGAAACGTGAAATAGGTTGATACTAGTGGCTGATTTTTGTGTCTAGATGAAAGAGTGATCAGCTAGCAATGGTATGCATATGCCACAAAGTAAACAAAGTAAATCATGCAATCAAAATGTTCTTCATTGCTAACCATTGAATGTTGTCCACAAATGATATTTGTTCGCTGTAAATTATATGTGAAAGAGGTGCTAAGGAGCTTGCTTTTTCTGCCCCCTCCCTCGGCTTTGCCATCTAGCTCCAGCATGCCTTGACATCCTCTCTTTTGTACTGAGTATGGCTTTGGGTTTTAAGCATTTTTGATTTTCATGTACCTTGTACTACTTCTTTTAGCTAGTTACTAAGATCTTTATCTGCTTTTGACAGCATCGCTCCAGCTGCTGCTTTCGCACTCCCACTATGTATCTACACTGGATGCACTTTTTAAGTCCCATTGATCTACTGAATGACTTATTGTGGTTATTCATTGGACATTAATAAACTGATCTTATTTTATTAGTTTTCATTATGGTAATCCTTAATGTTAGTGGCATTGATATCCAAAATTTGCGGTCTTCTCTGTGTTGTGCTGCAGTGTTTCATGTTATATCACAACACTTATAATTTGAATGAAAGTTTATTTTTCATAATTGATTCTTGGCCTTGCTTCAATTACATAAAATCTTGTAGATAAGTCTCTTTCTTTGTTCTTGAATTGCAATGTTTGGTATTGTGCTTGGGAACTCTTCATCAACATCATGACTCTGGGAGGTTGCTGAATTATATTGTTTGGAAATCATTTGACATCCTGCGGATAGTGTTTGTAACTTTGTATATATATTACTATATGCTCTCTTTGAATTTTGATATAATTATGGCACAATATAGTGGAGATATGCTCTATTGAGCATGGTTGGCTGATTTGTCAAATTAACTTATTGATGAATTTTTTGAGTTTGATGCCCTGTAGTTGAGCTCGACAGTGGTTATAAGAGTCGGCCAAATCTGTCTGGTGTCTCTGAGTTTGTGTGTCTCTGTTTGATACTGTCTTGAATTAGAAGTCCTATGTATATATCAAACTGGAGTGGAATTGAAAGAATTTCTAGCGATATGAAATTTCTGCATGTGGTTGATTACACTAACATGGTTTGTCAGTATTTTAGTTCTTGCTTTCATTTTTAGTTTATTCACTTTCTTGTCTAGTAAGATCGTCCAAGTGTTGTTACCTTGTCTGTTCCAATCTGGTTGTCATTTTTTGTTTCCAAGACTTGATCTGCTTGTGATTGCTCTGAAAACGTTTCTTGATTGTGTGATGTGTCCATGTTGCTGGAGTGGCATTCAAATTGCATGCAACAATGGGAACATCAAATGACTCAGTACAGGTTGTCCAATATATTAGGTAATAACTAGAGGGAAATTTCCTTTCTTATGTGGTCATGTGGTTTCTTTTCTATATACAGAAGAAGGGGAGAACAAGGATGGAATGGTTTGTAGACTTATTTACACACGCATCATTATTCTTGCTTGCCATGATTCTTATGAATGACTGTGAATGCTAGTCTAGATGACTTGTTTCCTAGTAATGACACATGGTGAGTAATTAACCTATGAAAGGACTTTCAAGTTTCTGGTGCTTGTAATAGAGTTGAATAACAACTAAAGACATGGGGTACTTTTTTATAAATCAAATTTATAGGCTTCTTATACGCAATGCATTCATACAAGGATGTCATTTTGGTTTGCAGGTACCATATCATATTTGTAAGATGTATCACGGAAAGGGAACACATAAAGAGATCAAGTAATAACTCAGAAGAGTGCCAGAAAGAGTCGGAAGAGCATCACTTGTCACTACTATGGGAAGACTAGCCATATGAAGAAGTTGTCACTACTATGGGAAGACTAGCCATATGAAGAAGTTGTGTAGAAGGAGGTTGGCTGAACAAAAAATCAACCAGGGGGGGTTTCAGTAGAAGGCTCATGTCATAGAACACATAGAGGAGTCAGCTTTCTATGCCTTCATGGCTAAGTATCCAACTGTAGAAATTTCTGAGTTTTACTGCTTGCTGGTTTAGATGAACATTTCGTGGTTTTCACTTACAGCCGGTTTTGCATTGGCTGTAAGTTACTTAAGAAATTATACTGAACAATTTAAACACACAGTAAAAATACTAACAGGCTAAAAAACACATTCCAACAGTCACACCATAAATTTTAACTCAGAGATTTTTGGCCAAAATAAGCCCTGGAAAAACCCCCACGGGGAAAACTAGTCAGAGAGAGAGAGAGATATTAGTTCCTTCAGCAAAAATCAGAACAGAAATGCAGTGAAAATACAACTTATCTCCACCAAAGATTTTATCTCAAAATCTAGAAAATCGTGCCCAGCATTAACAGCAGCCGTACACCCTCAATTTCTGTGCTAAATCAATGCAGACTCTACAGCAATTAATGCAGCCGTACACCTCGATATCTGTGCCAGACCGTACAGCAAATAAATACAGCCGTACACCTCGTTTTCTGTGCCAGACCGTACAGCAATTAAATGCAGGTCAAATCCTCCTCGATTTATGTGCAAAATTAATGCAGCCGTACAGCATTAAAGGCAGCCGTACTCTCCTCGATTTCTGTGCAAATAAATGCAGCTGTACAGTATTAAATACAGGCCGTACCCTCCTCGATTTCTGTGCATAAATACACCTTGATTTATGTGCCAGCATTCAATGCTCCTGTACTCCTCGATTTCTGTGCAAAAAATTTCCTTGGGAAATGTGCCAAAGCCCTAGCTCGTCCTCCTTCTCTCTCAGCTCTTCTTCCTTCTCCTGAAAATGAAAAGTGAAGTCTCTTTGCCTCCCTCAACCCTTTTGTCTAAACCCTAAGTGGGCATATAATCCAACGGTGGAAAAGGATCCAATCCAATGGATGAGATTCAATGAGAGTAAAAATCCCTTTTATTTAAATCACTTAAATAAAATTACTCACCCACTTAAATTTATCAAAAAGTGACTTTAAGTTTATAAAGTCTCATTAAGTGGCTTTTAATGTGAGGGTCACCTTTTTCCCTCTTCTAAGTGACTTAGGCAAAAAGTCACTTAGGGAACAACTGCCTAGGTACAAAAACTAACACTCCCTCTTACCGAGGAAGGTGTTTTGCACCACTCCCAACTTATCTCTGAAGAAGACAAACTTCCCCCTCCCCAAAGACTTCGTCAGAATGTCTGCTACCTGCTCATCAGTGGATATATACTGTAGCTCAACTTCCCCTCTCTGAACGTAGTCACGGATGAAATGGTACCTAATCTCAATGTGCTTCGACCTGTCATGAAACACTGGATTCTTAGAGAGCTGAATGCAACTCTGATTGTCACAATAGATCACCGTAGGCCTAAGCTGCTGATCAAATAAATCTACCAATAACTTGCGAAGCCACAGTGCTTCACAAGTAGCCTGACTGGCTGCCATATACTCAGCCTCAGCAGAACTCAGTGCAACGGACTTCTGTTTTCGACTGAACCACGACGCTGTTGCCGAGCCCAAACTGAAACAACAACCGGAAGTACTCTTCCGATCCCTCACACAACCTGCCCAGTCTGAATCTGTGAACCCAACCAAGCTGACTCCACCCGAACCCCTGTAGTCCATACCATAATCCACTGTACCTGCAAGATATCTCAGTATGTGCTTTGCGGCAGTCCAGTGCACACTCCTAGGCTCAACCATGAACTGACTAAGAGTGTTCACCGCAAAACACAAGTTTGGCCTGGTATTGACTAGATACATCAAAGACCCAATGAGCTGACGATATAGAGTGGGATCCACCAACTTACCCTCAGAAGCATGAAGTTGCTTTCAGTTGGTGATCATAGGTGTACACATCGGCCTGCAGTCCTCCATCCGAAATCTCTTCAGAATATCAACTGCATACTTCCCCTGTCCAAGGAAAATATGTCCAGGCTCCTGCCAAACCTCCATCCCCAGATAGTAATGCATCAGTCCAATGTCAATATCTCTTACTTCGATGCTAGATCTCTCTTGCAATGTGCAATGAGATGCTCAGCACCTGTGATAAATAGATCATCAACATATAGCAGAAGAATGAGCGGATCTCCCCAACCACAATGAAGTTGGGATCAGCCTCACTCTTCTGAAATCCCATCGATGTCAAGTACGTATCAATCTTGGAGTACCAAGCTCTAGGAGCTTGCTTCAGTCCATACAAGTCTTTCCTCAGCCTGCACACATGAGAATCTCTCCCATGAATCTCAAATCCCTGTGGCTGCTCTAAGTATACCTCCTCCTGCAGAAGACCATTGAGAAATGCAGTCTTCACATCCATCTGGTGGATCTTCCAACCCATCTCTGCTGCTATAGATATCACTACCCTGATAGAAGAATACCGAGCAACTGGAGCAAATGTCTCATCATAGTCAACTCCCTCAACCTGTGAGAACCCCCGCGCCACAAACCGAGCCTTGTACTTCTCCACACTGCCATCCGCAGCATGCTTTATCTTGTAAATCCACCTGGAAGTCACAACTGACTTCCCCTCAGGTCTCGGCACTATCTCCCAAGCATCATTCTTCATGATGGAATGGTACTCTTCCATCATGGCATCTCTCCATACCAGATGCTGGGAAGCCTCCTCAAATGTGGATGGCTCAGAGTCACGAAGGCATGCAACAAGAGCCATATCATCCCTGTCCGGCACCACACCAAGCCTGTCTGGCTCCACTACTGTCCTATCCTCTCCTGGGGCCTACCAAATGCCTCAGCTTCCTTCAAGGTCTCCTGAAGCCACTTAGGCTTCCTCTTCCTTGAAGGCTGCTCCTCCTCATCTGAGGAAGTCCTAGTACCTGAAGGTCCAACACCCCGAGGACTAGTAACTGATGAACCTGTGCCTGACGATCCTGAAATCTGAGGACTCAAACCTGAACCTGTCCCTGAAGTGCCAGCCACCTGAATCACTGAACTTGTAGACACTGTGCCTGTACCTTGTGATCCAGTCCCTCCAGAAACCTGTGGACCTGTAAGCTGCATCGAAGAAGCCTGTACCAACTGAGGTGTGGGAGCTGGTGTCTCCCCTTGCTCTAACTCTCT
>LPNX010894198.1:134693-149781 GCA_001517045.1 Pseudotsuga menziesii
TCATATAACTCTGAGAACATCTCTTGAGCTCCAATCATGTGGCTCGAGGCTCCGCTGTTAATGTACCAAGTAGTAGAGGTGGATGGACCCCCCTGATGACCTGCCAACAATGAATGCTTCATATCCATATCCATGTCTATGCTGGTGGCTAAAGAGACTCTCTCTCTCTCCATCTGTCCAGCATAAAGGGAAAACTCCCTCTGAAATGCATCACTAAACTCATCAACCTCTGCTGAGGCTGCAGTCTGCTATCCCTGTCCCTTCTTCTTCTTCTTGCTTGGACACTGTGAGGCATAGTGCCCAAACGCCTGACAAGCATAACACTTGATTTTACTCAAGTCGTTCTTCTGCCCACTCTGCGGGTGCTGCTGGTGCTGCTTGGCCCCACCCTTCTTGGGACCCTTCTTCTTCTTGCCCTTAGCTGCCAAAGCCACATTCTCATCATCAGCCCCACTGTGAGATGTACTACCCTGTACAAGACCTCTCCTGGTCTCCTCCAGACAAAGTCATCCCAAAGTCTCTCCCAGTCAGGTAGGTTCTCTCTGCCCACTATAGCTTGCACAAAAGCACCCCAGGACTTTGAAGCCCCATTCACTGCTGTGCGTACAAGCTCTGAAGGGGCTACCACCTCCCCAACTGCTGCAAGTTCATCCTTAACTGCAGAAATCCTAGTAAGGTAAGCTGTGACTCCCTCACCCCCATTCATCTTTATACTTTTGAGTTTTTCTCTGAGAACCATCTTCCGGTTCTCATTGGTACTCTCATACAAACTGGTCAAGGCTGTCCACATCAAGTGTGCCCTAGTCTTGCCTGAAATGTGAGGGATAATGTGGTCTTTAACCGCATCAAGAATAATCCTTCTAGCTTTATAGTCCTGTTTGTTAAAGGCTGATAGGGCTGCTGCATCTGTAGATGCAGGTATGACAATCGGATTTGCTGTAGTGTTCCTAACTATATCCGGCCATAACTCATTCTCCTCCAATAACAGTAAAATTCTGGCCTTCCACGGCACAAAATTTCCTGTCCCATCCAGCCTATCCTCCAATCTAAGTCTTGTAGCCATCTCTACACCAACCCAACAAAGTGCTGTTCACTGACAGAAGGTAAAATACTGAAATTTCTGAGTTCTGAAAATTTCTGTGTGTCTGCAAACTATCACTGTTTTCAGCCCCCAAGCTCTGATACCATGTAGAAATTTCTGAGTTTTACTGCTTGCTAGTTTAGATGAACATTTCGTGGTTTTCACTTACAGCCGGTTTTGCATTGGCTGTAAGTTACTTAAGAAATTATACTGAACAATTTAAACACACAGTAAAAATACTAACAGGCTGAAAAACACATTCCAACAGTCACACCATAAATTTTAACTCAGAGATTTTTGGCCAAAATAAGCCCTGGAAAAACCCCCACGGGGAAAACCAGTCAGAGAGAGAGAGAGAGATATTATTTCCTTCAGCAAAAATCAGAACAGAAATACAGTGAAAATACAACTTATCTCCACCAAATATTTTATCTCAAAATCTAGAAAATCGTGCCCAGCATTAACAGCAGTCGTACACCCTCGATTTCTGTGCCAAATCAATGCAGACCGTACAGCATTTAATGCATCCGTACACCTCGATATATGTGCCAGACTGTACAGCAAATAAATGCAGCCGTACACCTCGTTTTCTGTGCCAGACCGTACAGCAATTAAATGCAGGTCAAATCCTCCTCGATTTCTGTGCAAAATTAATGCAGCCGTACAACATTAAAGGCAGCCGTACTCTCCTCGATTTTTGTGCAAATAAATGCAGCCGTACAGTATTAAATACAGGCCGTACCCTCCTCGATTTCTGTGCCAGCATTCAATGCTCCTGTACTCCTCGATTTCTGTGCAAAAAATTTCCTTGGGAAATGTGCCAAAGCCCTAGCTCGTCCTCCTTCTCTCTCAGCTCTTCTTCCTTCTCCTGAAAATGAAAAGTGAAGTCTCTTTGCCTCCCTCAACCCTTTTGTCTAAACCCTAAGTGGGCATCTAATCCAACGGTGGAAAAGGATCCAATCCAATGGATGAGATTCAATGAGAGTAAAAATCCCTTTTACTTAAATCACTTAAATAAAATTACTCACCCACTTAAATTTATCAAAAAGTGACTTTAAGTTTATAAAGTCTCATTAAGTGGCTTTTAATGTGAGGGTCACCTTTTTCCCTCTTCTAAGTGACTTAGGCAAAAAGTCACTTAGGGAACAACTGCCTAGGTACAAAAACTAACACCAACAACCAAACCTAGGTCATTTGCTTGGTACACTGACTCAAGTGCATCTTGCCATTTCACCAACAGACAAGACTAGTTCACGTAGTACACTCCCAGTGTCTCTAAAGATTCAATGATCTTCGGTGGTGGTGAAGAGTACGTGGTCGTTGGGAAAGGCAATGTTCAGATTTCTTTTGGAGATGACATGCTCATTTTTCTTAATGTGCATTAGTGCCAGGTACGGAGCTTAATCTGCTATATGTTAGTCAGATTATGAGACATTGTCCCCAACTTGCTGTAAACTTTAGCGATAAAAAATGCTATGTGGTTGATAGGCAGACCTAGAAGACCATTGCACATGGTGTGGAGGATCATGGACTATTTTGACTAGTCAACAATGGACAGGTCAAGGAGCATGCAGTAGCAACGAAGAGTGCACTAGACATCAATACACTCTAGCATCAACTGTATGGGCACTTCAACCTCACCTACCTCTCTCATACCTCTCTCAGTTGACTCGAGAGAATTTGGTAGATGGACTTTCAGACATCCAGCATATGAGGCAAGGAGTATGCGGAGTTTGCTAGGCATGGAAGCAACACAAAACACCATTTTACGAAGGAAAGGCTTGGAGAGCGAGCAAAGTCCTTAGTTGGTTCATGCAGACATCTGTGGACCAATGAAAGCGACATCAATCACTGGTGCCAGGTATTTCCTTCTATTTGTTGATGATTATAGTAGGAAGATGTGGGTGTACTTTTTAAAGTTGAAATCTGAAGTGTTTAATAAGTTTCAAAATTTCAAAGCATTAGAAGAAAAAAAGTGGTCGTTCAATAACCACTCTTAGGTTTGATAATGGTGGAGAATTTTTCTCCAACGGCTTCAAATGTTTTTGTGTTAAACATGGGATCCAACGATAGTACACTACACCCTACACTCCGTAGCAGAATGGAGTGGTTGGGAGACAAAACCGCATAGTCACAAAGATGACAAGATGTATGATTGCACCGAGAGAAGCAAGGTACTCTCCAGCCCAATATGGGGGAGTTCCTATCACGTTAGTCACGTTATGCTAGCTGACATAAATAAGAAATATTAAAAAATAAAAAAATGAAAAATATAAATTACATATCGACTTAAATAAAATATATATATATATATTAAACTAGCATAGATCTATTTTAAACTTAGATCCATCAAGTACCCAGAGGGATCCAAATGGTAAGAAAATGTACACCTCAAGAAATTGGATCCCTCTCGATGCTTGATAGATCCGGATTTAAAATGGATCTATGCTAGTGTAGAACAAGTCTGTTCCCAACAGGGTTTGGGTTGAGGCAATGTTCACAAGAGTATATTTGCTGAAAAAATCTCTAACGATGGTGATGAAGCAGTAGACCCTTGAGGAAGTGTGGTTTGGGAGGAAGCCTAGAGTCAACAATCTTCAGGTGTTTGGTTCTACTGCATATGCTTGGATTCCAGATGAGAAGAGAACCAAACTAGAGCCTAAGAGCAAGAAACTCATGCTTGTAAGGTACAATGACAATCATAAAGCCTACAGGTTGATTGTTGTAGAAACCAATCAAGTGACCTATAGTAGAGATGTCGTAGTTGACGCGGAGGTTGGACTGTTCCATTCCTCTTCTTTAGATTTTAAAATTACCATCGAGACACCCATCATGGCTTAGGATTCAGGTGTTTAGCTACAGATAGCTCCACCTGAAAGGAAGGAAAATTTTGATCATTCTAAGGAGTCTGCTAGGCCCAATCTGGTAATTTCTGATCCACATAGCCTGAATCAACATTAAAATGACACAAGTACAAGTTCCAGCTCTGATACCATATCACGGAAATCGAACATAAAAACTGCTTAGTAACCAAGTAATAACTCAGAAAAGATTTAGTTTTATATTGTTCAGATGAGAAAGCAAAAGCTTTCTTATGTAGGAATACAATGAGGTCGACTCAATCCATTTTATGAATGTAAGATAAACTGATAAAAACATTTAAGCGCAAAAACACACAATATTATAAAGCGTGAAGTGACTTTATTAAAACATAAGTGTATTATATAATTGACCATTATATAAAGCTAAGTTTTATTTTAACAAGATGTTACTAACAAGGATTCTATTAGGCAACATCATTTGTTGTTTATTGGGCTTGGAGATCTTATTTTGGTTGCAGGCTTAAAGTTGTACAAGGATAACAATTCACTCGTGAGAGAAAACAATCGTAAGCTAAACTTTTGTTTCAGCTACAAACGTATGGGGAACACCAGCCATTCTCTTGACAACTATTGTTTAATATTTAATGCAAGTTTTTTTGTATTAGATGCATCCATGCATCCTTTTCATTTAATCACAAATGAAACGTCTGATGTTTCTGTTCTATTCTGTATTTTTTCCTTGTTTTGCCATATTTTAGTTTTTACATAGGAAAGTCAAGATTTAGGTACATCACTCTTTACATCTTAGTTGCTCTTTTTCAATCTTTAGCTAAATGGCAATGTAGATACATATTATCATCTTTATGCTTGGGCCATATAGTCATTCTGGAGATGCTCATAGACAATCAAATGCACCCTCCATTATTCTCCTCCTTGGATGGCAAGGCCGCAATATAAATGTCCAACGAACCACAGGGCATTTTGTCATCCAGTGATGGATTCGGTGCATCGTTGTATTAGCCAACTTCACCTCTGCTCCTTTCGCTTACGGACTTGCTTGCATGCATGATGGGAAGGGTTGCAATAGCTTGAGCCTTTATAAGACATTTGAAAGGGCGTTGAAGACTAGAAGCTAGGCTATTTGGGTAGGACACGACTCAGGATTTATGGGGCTCTACCCAAGTATTCCAATCACCGGTGGATATGCTTGAGATGGCAACTTGGTCCTAAGTTTTCAAAAATAGTTTTACCATTGCAATAACTTTTCAGAGCGGGAAAATGAAATATCGAACTCTTTAATCTTTTATTTAATTATGTTTCGAATTTTCCAAACTTGGAAGAGAATTTCCATTTTGGAAACATCTAGGTTATAACTATTTAATTATGTTTCGAATCTTCCAAACTTGGAAGCTTAAGTAACAATGTAGGCTTATTTTTCGTCGAACAAAGCAACTTTCGAGGTTGGGTGGGGCTAAGAAAATCGCTTATAAGCTTGTTTCCCAAAGCAACATGGGCAGTTCGGTATCACCAAAAAATATGCTTAAGAGTTCATTTTGGCCGTAGAAGGCACAAATGGGCTAGGCCACTCCCAATGGCTAAGGCCTTGGCTGTTGACCACACCATTTGGCCCTAAGGACCATGCAAAGGTGGCCTTTTTAGGATCCAAGGACAGTTACCATATTGCTTGACATTGAAAGAGCCATGAAGAGAGCTTTGATTGAGCCATCTGTATCCTTTTATAGACTTGCATTCGACAAAGGGTTTTATGCAATTCTGAGCCCCATACTTCCAATGGGTAATCTCCATCTTGAACAAACCATAGTCAAGAATTAGAATTCAAATCTTACTAAAAGGAAGTTGTTTCAAAATTTTGCTTGTGTTGGGTGTTGGGTCCTTGGAATCCAATCTATGGGCTTAGCCAATAAGATATCATGAGGGGCTCTAATTCCTTTGTGAAAGAAGCGTAGAGTTGAGAATTAAGGTTACTCAACCAGAGTTTTTTTGACATCAAGAGTTTTAGGGAACCACTAGAATGAATGGATGTTTGTCATTAACAAAAAGGTCGTTCTCGATGAAGGAAGGGTTTGATAGCCTTCCAAGCCTTCCAAATGATTTTAGCAACAAACGACCCAACAATATTTACTAAGGCAAGGGTAAAGAAGTATTGAAAGTTAAGACCTCACCACCATATCTTACCATAAGGAGCTCCTAACAAAATGTAATTACAAAGAAACAAATTCCAAGGCCATGATCTTTTGGAGTGACACAAACAATCCATTCCACCCAATGGAAGTCTCTATTCCCTTCTTAGTGGGGCAAGATGGATGATAAAAAATGCTTCTCAATTCTTGCATACACATTAATTCGATGTGCCCAATAAGGGGGATAGTATATATAGGGTTTTTAGTGAGCACCTTTGTGTAGAGTTGTAGTGAGAAAACACAAATAAGGCTCTCAACATTCACTTAGCTACATTTTCTTAAATTTTTTCCATGAACTATTGTATAACTATGTAGGGGAGGCTTGGAATGCAAATGGTATTTGTAAAAACTTTAATATTTGGTCGAGTTGCGCATCCCATGTCAACACGCTGCTTACACAAGGGGTTGACACTTTGGGTGATGCAACATCACCATGGAAAATCTTAGTAAGAGCATGGATACTGTGTGCCAAACAAAGATGAGCCTAAGTTTGAAAGGAAGCACATGTTGTATGCATGAAGGTAGTATGGTACAACATGATATTCAGGTTGTTGGGTATGTGTTGTGGGGTGCGTGACCCTACGATCCACCTCCATTTAGTGCTCTGCTATATGCATCGGGCGCTGGCTCAGGGGGGTCGTAGTGGGGAGAGGCATCGACACCCTCCCTCTACTTCACGAAGCAGACAATGACAATGGGAGATAGCTCATTGTTGTTACGAGCCGTGGCAAGTGCAGCATTTTTGGGCTATCTTTGGGTTTTTTTTTCTAAAAATACATAATTTAATCTCGGTTAGGGGATTGGGGTCTATATTTATTCTAGGTTAATGGATTAGGGTTTTGGATGTTGCAAAATACCTAAATATTTTATTGTGAATGGTTAAGAAACACTATGAGAAGAATAGAGGTGTGGCTCTATGTTTTGATAGTTTTTCCCTATAAGGGTTTCCAAGGTAAATCTCTGTGTATTGTGTGTGTGCCATTGTGAAATCTCTATTTTGCTAAAGAATTTGTATGCATTGCTTCTCTTCACATGTTTAAAACTTACATAGGTCAGGAGGAAGAAAAATTATGAGTGTTTAAGGAGAGTGTGGAAGGTGTTAGTGAGGAACACATTATACATGAAAGTATAGATGAGCGCATGAAAGATGGTTGGAAGTTGGAACAATACACACAAAACAATATGACTATAAGCACACAAATTAGGAAGATGCAACAAAGAGAGAGAGAGACCATGCATGGAAGGATGATAAAAGGTTGCGACATAAAGAAAATGAAATTGAAGAGATAATTGCAGATTTGATGAGTGGGATTGGGATTTGAAGAGATAAGGAAGAAGCTGACGAGTTAAAAAGGCAAATAAGGTGGCAAATTGAAAGTTGAGGAGTCAATGATTAACATAGATGGTATGACAAACATTAGATTTGGGTTAACTAAAGGTTGTGACATAAAGAAAATGAAATTGGAGAGATAATTGCAGATTTGATGAGTGGGATTGGGATTTGAAGAGATAAGGAAGAAGCTGAAGAGTTGAAAAGGCAAATAAGGTGGCAAATTGAAAGTTGAGGAGTCAATGATGAGCATAGATAGTATGACAAACATTAAAATTGGGTTAACTAGTCAGATTATAAAGCCAAAATCATGCGTGTTAAGAGAGTTAGCCAAGAGGCAAGAAGAGGCCCGAGATCTCTTAGTGTCAATATGTAAATTATGACTGTTGGACAATTAATACATTAGTTTAACATTTCCCATAATGGTGTTTGATTCTTTATTGTTGTGCACATAGTCTTCTTTCATTAACTGCTAGAGTTGGAAGTAGGCAAAACATATCTAAATGCTCCATGGTGCTTCGAGAAGATGTTTTGCCATCCATGATGGTGAGAAAAGGAGCATTAACATAGTGCCCATTTGATCATAAGCCTTTGCATGATCTACTTAGAGAAATATGTTGAACGTTGAAACCAATGGACCAAGCCTATTCCATACCTTCAATTCAACTTGTTTTCTTCGACCGAATGATAATGGGGGGAGGAGGCACTTCACTTTAAGCATCCAGGATTTAGAAAAAAATTTGGAGGAAATATTAAGTTAATGATTGCCAACTAGTGATGAAATAAAAAACTTTAGCTTTAGGAATAAACTTGATATTCCCTTTATTTCCAGTTTCAGACTTCTACGATCAATATCATTGTTTGAATATTTTTTCGGAGTCATTGCATTTGCTTTTGAATTGATGTTTCGGACTAGAGTAACGCGGTCTTGATGATGGACCACATTAACCTAGTTTGAAACACTGATTAAAAAATAGCTCCCTTTATTGATAATCTCACCCAATGATTTGGTGCAAATGGCTTCTTGATATACTTGCAGGAGATTAGAGCCCACAAGATCTTAGGTGGCTTTGTAAAATTCACATGGGAATTTGTCAAACTCTAGGAATGTTTCATTAGCCATCTCAGAAAGGGCCATGCACAGCTTATCAAGAGTAAACAGTTGATCGCATTTAGTGACTTTTGATTCGAACAACCTTACAAGGTGTAATGTCAACAAAGGTTTGCATGGCTACCTTGCGTTTCTCTATCATTCCTATAGTCTGGAAAACCATCTTGTAATGGTTAATAAACCCTTTTTCCATTTTTTCGTGTTGTATCTTCTTCCCATTTAGCTTCATAGTAAGAATGCACCCCAAGGCATCCTTAGTGCTAGGGTTTGAAAAGGCATTAGTGGGCTTGTCCCAATGCAAATCGATTGGAGTTGAGCTCTAATTTGAGTTCCTTTGTCTTTCCTTGTATCAATTACCTTTATGTGTGATGCAAGTTGGTTGTTTGACCCTACATATCCTCATCCAAGGGACTAAAGATTCTTAATAATGGCATCCAAATCTTTTGTTGTAGCCAATTGCAACTAAAGCGATGATTTTCCTCCCAAAGCCTCTATATATTTAGGTTGTACTAGCAACAACATCCTTCCACCATTGAATCCATCTTTTATCCTAATGGGTCGAGGGAATCATGGTCCACACTTGTTGTAAGCAAAACAGTTGATGTAGGAGCATCCATATTAGAGATTAAGGCATTGTCATATCAAGGTGTAAAGGAAACCAAGGCACATGCAAGTGTAGGAGAAAATAAGATGTAAGAACAAATGAATGCATGCAAGAAGAAGGCACAAGTGTCTGAATGCGTAGAAGAGAAGTGTACAGAATGGAGTGGTTCAGGCATAGAGAAAGATTTGTTCACATGTTGAAACATAGGTGCAAGGAATAAGGAGGCACAAAAAAGGTTTGGCGCATGAAAGTGCATAGGGAAGATGAAATGATAGTCGTGAGACAATTACAACAAACTTAGATACGCTGTCCATTGAAGGTTGGTGTAGTAGCTTATAGGTGTGATGAGATCGAAGAGCCCTTCTCTTCGGAGAATGGGACTACCTCGAGAGCCCTTCTCTTCGGAGATTGGGACCACCTGGTCCGGGACCACGGTGAAGACTCAACCCAGTGTTGAGTGACCATTCTGTTGAATGGTAGATATCTGGTCTGGGACCATGATATCAACCCAGAACTGCCCTGGGTAGACTCAACCTTGTGTTGAGTAGACATCTGGTCCGGGACCACGATGTAGACTAGTCTGGGACTGGTAGACTCAGCTTAGTTCTGAGTAGCCATTCTCTGGGAGAATGAAGACATTGTAAGCCCTAGACTGGGTCGGGGCATGTGTGTGGCACTTTGACCCTTGATCTATGGGCTTGGTGTGCTTATCCAAGGATTAGCTACCCTTGGTTAAGTTACCCTAGGACTAGACCTAGGTGTCACACAGTGTGTGAGATAAAAGCATTAATAACTCTCTTGGTTTATGATGATGTACTTTTGAAATAAAAAAAAGGTACCACAGGTAATGATCACAGGGGCACTTGGTAAAAGGCCAAAGTCAAAAGTCAAAGGAAAAAAAAAGTACCTTTTTGGTAATAGTGAAAGTGAAATTAGGAAAAGAATAAAAATATTATTATTTTTATCTTTCCTAATCTTGTCCACCTAAAAGGACCACGGGCGGAAAACAAAATTAAAGGACTTCTTATAAAAGTCAAAGGAAAAAAATAAAAGCACATTTTTGGTAAAAGTGAAAGTGAAATTAGGAAAAGAATAAAAATATTATTATTTTTATTTTCCTTAATTAAAGAAGGAATTCTTATAAAAGTCAAAGGAAAAATAAAAGCACATTTTTTTGGTAAAAGTGAAAGTGAAATTAGGGAAAGAATAAAAATATTATTATTTTTATTTTTCCTAATCTTGTCCACTTAGAGGTGAACAAAGGTTATAAAAGAAGATCAAGCCTTCTCATTTGTTACACACACTTTTGCTCTCACAGGAGAAGAAGACTATCTAATGTTCAAACCCTCAGCTAGGGTTTTATCAGCAAAGTCCATCTTTAGCATTTTTGCACAGCTATCTTCAGCATTCCATTTTTTGGGCAAATTTCAGCAGTCTGATATTTTCAGACAGACTGATATTTTTGGGCAGTTTTTAGCACGCTGATATTTTTGGGCAGTTTTCAGACAGTCTGATATTTTCGGGCAGTTTTCAGCAGTCTGATATTTTTAGGCAGTTTTCAGCAGGCTGATATTTTTGGGCAGTTTTCAGTAGTCTGATATTTTCAGGGAGTTTTCAGACAGTCTGATATTTTCGGGCAGTTTTCAACAGGCTGATATTTTTGGGCAGTTTTCAGACAGTCCGATATTTTCAGGCAGTTTTCAGCAGTCTGATATTTTCAGGCAGGAGAGAGAAAATCTCAGTGTTTCTGAGAAAGCCCTAAATTGGTAATTTTCTGTAATTTTGGAAATCGTGGGTAAAATTATCAGTCTAATTTCTAGTGATGAATTTTACAGTTATTGTGGTCAAAATCCAAATCTGGATTTGAGGAACTTTTTGAAGAATTTCTTAAGCCATCTCATTTACGAGATGAGCTATTAATGCCTTTGGGGTTTTTGTCCTTTGAAGGTTTCCCTAGTGAAAAATATTGTGTCCATGTGTGCCAATGTAATGAATGTGTTTTTTACTGCACTGCTGATCTATTTATGTTTATCTGCAAATTTTTAAAGTTTATGCTAATGCTACAAATTCAACATGGTATCAGAGCTTAGCATGTGAAAACACAGTAAAGGGATACTGCTGTTTTTTCTCACTAGATCTTGGACTAAGATTTGCAGATCTAACATTTTGATAAGTGACAGAGATGGCTACCGTTGGTTTCAAACCGAAAGAGAAGCTCTTTGGTTCAGCAAACTTCAATTCCTGGAAGGCCAGGTTGACAGCCATTCTTGATGAGAATGACTTGGATGACAATGTTCTTAATGTCATAGAAGAGCCAACTACAAATGCTGGTAGGCTTGCCTACAAGAGGAAGCAAGGTAAGGCTAGAAGAGTTATTTATGATTCTATCAAAGAAGAATTGATGCCTAACATCACATCCTTGAAGACTGCTAAAGAATGCTATGATACATTGGTAAACCTCTATGAAAAGAAGGCTCCCAGTCAAAAGAGAGTCTTAAAGAAGAGGCTACGAACTTTGAAGCTGAACAAAGATGAAAGTGTTGGTTCCTTGTTCACCAAGATCAAATAGGTAAGAGATCAACTCCCTGCTATTGGTGTTACTGTTGATGATGATGATCTTGTAGAAACAGTGGTTGATGGTCTCCCAAGCTCTCGGGAAACCTTCATGGCATCCGTCTGTGGACGAGAAAATCAGCCAACCTTTGAAAGGCTTTGGCATGATTGCATACAAGAAGAAGCAAGGAACACTGACAAGGTAATCAAGCAGGATAACCTTGCACTTGCAACAAAGACCAAGAAGTTCAAGAAGCCTTTCCCTCAGCAGAAGAAGGGTAAGAAACCTCAGGGTAAGTTTTCTGACATGTCCAAGATTGAATGTTATACTTGTCACAAGTTTGGACATTATGCTAGAGACTGCAGGCAGAACAAGAAGAAACCCAAGAGAAGGTTTCGAGCATCTACTGCAGAAGCAGAGGAAGAAGAAGATGAAGAACCAAAGAAGAAGAAGAAAACCAAGGCTAATAAAACGGATGAGCCTAAAAGAGAGTACTATTTGATTTCTGCTCTAACTGGTTCTTTCTCAGCTTGCTCCACTTCTTGGTTGGTGGACAGTGGTGCCTCCAGGCACATGACAGGTAACCGTGGTACCTTACCAGTTACAGAAAGAAGAAGTTCACTACTCAGGTAGAACTTGGAGATGACTCCACTTACAAGATTGAAGGAGTTGGCTCAACTTCACTTCAACTTGACTCAGGTACGATTCTTCATATTGATGATATTCTTTATGTTCCTGGGTTAAAGAAGAATCTTTTATCTGTTGCTGGTTTAGAAGACAAGGGCCACAGAGTCCTCTTTATGGACAAAAAAAGGTCTTTTTATGGGCAAAAGACACAGATCTAGACTCAATAGTTCAAATTGGGGTTCAAGAGGGAGACCTCTACAAGGCCTCCAAAGTTTCCACTCATGCTTTGGTACATCACACAGTTGATCCTTGTGAACTTTGGCATAGAAGGTTTGGACACCTTCACTACACAACTCTCCCAGGATTGCAGAAGATGGTCACAGGTATGCCAGAAGTTTCTCCAAAGCATGAAGGAATTTGTAAAGGATGTGCTCTAGGTAAGAACACTAAGAAATCCTTTCCCAGAAGCAAGAGTAGATCCAAAGGCATTTTGGATTTGATTCATTCTGACATTTGTGGGCCCATGTCTTCACCCTCCTTTAGTGGGTGTTTATATTATGTCTTGTTTATTCATGACTACTCTCGGAAGTCTTGGATTTACTTCCTTAAGGCCAAGAGTGAAACCTTTGACAAGTTCAAAGAGTTCAAGACATTGATTGAAAATCAGACTGGCAGGCACATCCGTATCTTGAGATCAGATAACGGAGGTGAGTATGAATCTAATGAGTTTGATGATTTTTGTTGATAAGCAGGAATCAAGAAAGAGCTGACAGTGCCTTACAACCCCCAGCAGAATGGGGTTGCAGAAAGGAAGAATAGAACGATCTGTGAGGCTCCTAAAGCCATGATCATTGATCTAGATCTTCCTTTGTCTTTATGGGCTGAAGCTACCGGAACTGCAATGTACATCCAGAACAGAAGCCCTCATGCTATCTTGGGTGAGAAGACTCCAGAAGAAGTCTTCACCAAGAAGAAACTTGCAGTTGATCACATGAGGATATTTGGCACTCCTGTGTATGTTCATGTGCCAAAAGAAAAGAGGGCCAAGCTAGAGCCTTTTGGTAAGAAAGGCTTATTTGTTGGGTACAGTGATTGATCGAAGGCTTATCGAGTATATATACCTGGACAGAGGTAGATTGAGGTCAACAGAGATGTGATCTTCCATGAGGAAGCGGTGTTTCGTAAAACACTAGAGCTTTCACCGGAAGATGCAATTCCTCCACTTGAGTTTCCAGATTCAGAAATTCAGAGGGAGGAAGAGTTTGATGATCAAACTCCAGATGTTCCTGAGAACATTGAAAGTCCACTAGAAGAACTACTTGAAGTTCCTCCTTCCAAAAGGAGCCCTGCTTGGTACCGAGAAACGGTACAAGAAGCCGAGAAGCATAAAGCTCCTCCAAGGACTTTCAGAGAAAGCATAAAACCACAGAAGTACTCCACTCTTATGAGTCAGCTTATCAGTTCAGAACCTTCATCGTACGAAGAAGCAACAAGTAAACAGGTATGGGTTGATGCCATGATTGAAGAGTATAAGTCAATCATGAAGAATGATGNNNNTCGAAATGATGCATTACTTCCTTGGCTTAGAAGTCTGGCAAAAGCCAAGTGAGATCTTCCTTACACAAGGAAAGTATGCAATGGATATCTTGCAGATATTTGGGATGCAGGACTGCAAGTCCATGAGCGTACCAATGACTACCAACTTGACAAAGTTGCGGGACTCGGCCTCTAATTCACAGAATGTGGACTCTACTCTATATAGACAGCTCATTGGTTCCCTGATGTATCTCGTGCATACGAGACCAGACATCTGCTACACAGTGAATGCACTGAGTCAGTTCATGTCAGATCCAAAGCACATACACTTGGTAGCCGCCAAACATGTACTCAGATATGTGCGAGGGACTATCACTTATGGGCTCAGGTATACTTCCAGCAGTGGAGTATTGTTATCTGGATATTCAGATTCATATTGGGCTGGCAGTGCAGTCGACCGAAAAAGTACCTCTGGTTATTGCTTCAGTATGGGATCAGCAATGGTCTCTTGGTCCAACAGGAAGCAGGGTTCCATAGCTCAAAGTATAGTTGAGGCAGAGTATATTGCTGCAAGCGATGCCTGCAAGGAAGCAGTTTGGCTCAGAAAGTTGTTGTCTGATCTGTTTGAGGGAAAGATTGACTCAACGATCATCCATTGCGATAATCAGAGTTGCATAAAGTTTTCAGAGAATCCAGTGTTTCATGACAGATCGAAACACATTGAAATGAGGTATCATTTCATCAGAGACCTAGTGCAAAGAGGTGCTCTGAAGTTGCAGTACATTCGTACAGATGAACAGATTGCAGATATCTTGACCAAGCCTCTAACAGCATCAAAGTTCGTGTACTTTTGTGACAAGCTTGGTATGGCAGAGAATGCCTCTCTCGCTGAGAGGGAGTGTTGATTTTCTTAGCAGCATCGAGAGCCCTTCTCTTCGGAGAATGGGACCACCTGGTCCGGGACCATGGTGAAGACTCAACCCAGTGTTGAGTGACCATTCTGTTGAATGGTAGATATCTGGTCTGGGACCATGATATAAATCCATATCTGCCCTGGGTAGACTCAACCTTGTGTTGAGTAGACATCTAGTCCGGGACCACGATGTAGACCAGTCTGGGACTAGTAGACTCAGCTTAGTTCTGAGTAGCCATTCTTTGGGAGAATGAAGACACTGTAAGCCCTAGACTGGGTCTGGGCATGTGTGTGGCACTTTGACCCTTG
>LPNX010894198.1:149980-351991 GCA_001517045.1 Pseudotsuga menziesii
CTTTTGAAATTAAAAAAAAAAGGTACCACAGGTAATGACCACAGGGGCACTTGGTAAAAGGCCAAAGTCAAAAGTCAAAGGAAAAAAATAAAAGTACCTTTTTGGTAATAGTAAAAGTGAAATTAGGAAAAGAATAAAAATATTATTATTTTTATCTTTCCTAATCTTGTCCACCTAAAAGGATCACGGGTGGAAAACAAAATTAAAAGACTTCTTATAAAAGTCAAAGGAAAAAAATAAAAGTACATTTTTGGTAAAAGTGAAAGTGAAATTAGGAAAAGAATAAAAATATTATTATTTTTATTTTTCTTAATTAAAGGAGGACTTCTTATAAAAGTCAAAAGAAAAATAAAAGTACATTTTTTTTGGTAAAAGTGAAAGTGAAATTAGGGAAAGAATAAAAATATTATTATTTTTATTTTTCCTAATTTTGTCCACTTAGAGGTGAACAAAGGCTATAAAAGAAGATCAAGCCTTCTCATTTGTTACACACACTTTTGCTCTCACAGGAGAAGAAGACTATCTTATGTTCAAACCCTCAGCTAGGGTTTTATCAGCAAAGTCCATCTTCAGCATTTTTGCACAACTATCTTCAGCATTCCATTTTTTGGGCAGATTTCAACAGTCTGATATTTTCGGGCAATTTTCAACAGTCTGATATTTTCAGATAGTTTCCAGACAGTCTGATATTTTCGGGCAGTTTTCAGCACGCTAATATTTTTGGGCAGTTTTCAGACAGTCTGATATTTTCAGGCAGTTTTTAGCAGTCTGATATTTTCAGGTAGTTTTCAGCAGGCTGATATTTTTGGGTAGTTTTCAGCAGTCTAATATTTTCAGGCAGTTTTCAGCAGTCTGATATTTTAAGGGAGTTTTCAGACAGTCTGATATTTTCGGGCAATTTTCAGCAGGCTGATATTTTTGGGTAGTTTTCAGACAGTCCGATATTTTCAGGCAGTTTTCAGCAGTCTGATATTTTCAGGCAGGAGAGAGAAAATCTTAGTTTTTCTGAGAAAGCTCTAAATTGGTAATTTTTTGTAATTCTGGAAGATTGTGGGAAAAATTATCAGTCTAATTTTTACTGATGAATTTTACAGTCACTGTGGTCAAAATCCAGATCTGGATTTGAGGAACTCTTTGAAGAATTTCTTAACCCATCTCATTTACGATATGAGCTATTAATGCTTTTGGGGTTTTTGTCCTTTGAAGGTTTCCCCAGTGAAAAATATTGTGTCCATGTGTGCCGATGTGATGAATGTGTTTTTTACTGCACTGCTGATCTATTTATGTTTATCTGCAAATTTTTAAAGTTTATGCTAATGCTGAAAATTCAACAGTTGAAACATAGGTGCAAGGAATAAGGAGGCACAAAAAAGGTTTGGCGCATGAAAGTGCATAGGGAAGATGAAATGATAGTCGTGAGACAATTACAACAAACTTTGATACGCTGTCCACTGAAGGTTGGTCATGTAGTAGCTTATAGGTGTGATGAGATCAAAGAATTTTGGGTTGGTTGGTCATGACCACAAGTTGTTTGGTAAAGTAAGAGAAGGTGTTGAGTCAGAAGAGAGATCAAAGGATGGAAGAACACTGGTTTGGGAGGAGGTTCAAGGTTGAAGAAATAGTCAGCTTTGTTGTAGAAGCCGAGAGTATAAGGTTGGCATTGTGGTGCATTGTCATTGTACATGTAAATATTCTCTGAATAATGAGAATGTGTAGACTATTACTTGAATCCCTCTATATAGAAGGTTTTTGTATACTATTCTCCTTATTACATTTTGTTATAGTTAAATCCTATTGTTTATTTCTATACATTTCACTGCATAGTTTGTAAGGTTGATAGAGTGTATAAGAATCACTAGATGCCCTTGGGAAAGGGGTCTGTTGTGCATCCTTGGACCTTGACACCATTTTGGTATCAAAGTGAGGTGAGACTACGTGAAGATTAAAGTGTATGGTGAAACTCAAAATTTGTTCTGTAAGGTGTATGTGATAGTAGAAATGGTGAATAGAGGAGGTAGAGTGATGGTCGAAAGAGAGTTGTAGGTGTTAAGTGTATAAATTCCTTGGAATTCGGAATACTGCTTTAACTAGAGGTTTTTTTGGATTTTAACTTTGTGAATTTTCAGTCCTAGGGCTGTTATGAAATATAGAACAATATAACAGTGGAAAGAGAACAATATTTCACTTCTTATTAGTCCAATGTTAAAGAGAACAATATTTCACTTCTTATTAGTCTAATGTTCTAGGCAATCTAAGGAGAAATGGTACCAACATTCTTCCCTCTAGGGCAATCTTATCATGCATAAACCATATCTGAAATTTCAATTTTCAATAGTTATAACAGCAGTAAAACAACCCTTAACTTTTCTAAGTATGATGCCAAATTACTCAACAAAATTGCCCTATACTTATGACAAATCAGCAAGACATGTACATAACTATTTATTAGTAAATTCCAATTCATGAAGAACATATATGGCTGAAAATCAAATATGCAATTTATACAAGTTGTGGACACTACCGAAAACTTGTCCTTGGTCTAAACAGAATAGTTTGTTGAAGTTGTTAATGTTCTCATATCTAGTAAAGATAATTTGAGATTAAAATGATACTTGTTGAGTGAATTGTGGGTGTTTGCCGAGTGATTATAGGAGCTGGTTGTTTTTGTTTTATGGGAGGACTCTCATTTAGGTATAAATATGTGCCTTGTTAATGAACATGATTGAGCTAGTGTGCATTATTATCAGATTTTTGTATTGTTCCATTATTGTTGGTGTTTGTATTTGTTCATTTGGTCTTGGAGCTAGGTTGCCGAATCTACCTTCTTTGAAGATCATGAAGTAATATGAAAAAATAGTTTTGTAAATTCTTTCTTCACACGATAAGCGGCTAGTGATTTGTGAAATTACTGTTGAATGTTGATATCATTGTTTGGTTTTGATAGGACCTGCTAAGAAAAGAAAACAATGGAATTTTCCTTGTCCCAAAATGATGTTGTGCTGACTTGAAGAGGCGACATAATCGAACATCGCAGTCTTCATCTCAAGTGAACCTGCAGGGGAAAATCAACGAATTGTGGGCACTGAACGCTTAAAATTTGAGAAGCATAAATGGATGAGTAGGCGAGGTAGAGGACAAATAATCACGAGGAATTGAGCTAGTACATCTTCCTTGGCGTGATTGAACAACAGGCTAACGCCAATTGAAGAATTTGTTGCCATTAGCTTCTCTAAATTGGTAAGTTAGATTTTTTATTCCACCCAAATATTATTATGTTAAAGATGCAAGGAAGATCTTCATGATATGATGTTTTAGGAATTTTGAAAGTGGCAAGTTAAGAAATGATGTCCTAGGTTTTTCACAAGAGATTCACATTCATGAGCACCTTTCCATACAACATCATAAGAGAAAGTGACGAGCTATCCCACCTATTATTGTTGGTTCAAGGCTGTGTACAAATTTAAACAATTTGAAAATTTAGTTTCATAATGAGGTCATGTATTTATCACATAGAGTTTTTAGCCTTCGAGCTGCACTAAAATATTCAATATACACTTGCAAATATCTCAATTTTGTCCATTACTAAGGTGTAATCATGTAGTTAAATGCCATAAAATATTTCAACAGTAGATCAATGCAATTAATAGTTAAATGTTGTAAAATACTTCAAGATCAATGCAATCACATGTAATCTTAAAGATTACATTAATAAACAATGGAAATATAACAACACATTTAAAATTTGAAGTTTTGTTTAAGGCATGCCAAATC
Source organism: Pseudotsuga menziesii (assembly GCA_001517045.1). Taxonomy (NCBI): domain Eukaryota; kingdom Viridiplantae; phylum Streptophyta; class Pinopsida; order Pinales; family Pinaceae; genus Pseudotsuga; species Pseudotsuga menziesii. The sequence continues at coordinate 153,752 of LPNX010894198.1, forward strand.
ACTCAACATTTTAACCTTGTTTCAATAAATCAACGTATCAAAGAAACCATGAAAATTTCCCAAAACACATGGAAATAATATTTGAAAATAAGATATGCAATAAGAGAATTTAGGACAACAATGGAACAACTCCTTTTTGTCACAATACAAAGATAAAGGACAATACCTTGGCTTTGCCAAAGTTTGTATATCAAGTCCTTGTGCTTTATCTCGAGCAAGGACTTCTCTAAAGCTTCCCATACCCTATCTAGGGCATCCACAATAGCCTAGCAAGGCATCCCACCAAGCTATACCAACCTCTCCAAGAGCTCAACAAGAAGCTAATATCACACCAACTATTCAACTCTTAGTTCCACACTCTTGAATCTCACAAGCTTTACTCTTCACAAGCTAAGAAACCTTAGCACATGTCTCTATAAGCACTATCCTTGTTACAAGAGTAAATGATTGTTCTTCCAAGATCCTCTAACAAGAAGCATCACACCAACTATCACATCTCTAAGACACAATACAAGTGATAACAAAGACACTCCATTTATATAGACTGAGTTGAGGGAAGCTAACAGTGAAACATGTACCAAGTCCTCATGTAAGCCCTATGTTAAGTTGACAACAAAGCACCAAGTGAAGTGTTACACTAATCATCAATTCCGCATGGCACAATAGGGTTTATAGAACCCCAAAGGTGGTGTGCCCTCCAAGATTGTGCACCTTCCAATCAATGGCTCCTCAACTCAAGTGTTTCTCCTCAATTTGTGTGTAAGGTGGTTACTTGCTCCTAGGGACTAGTGCCTAACACCCTCCTCCAAAATGGTTACTCCATATGTGCCAAATGGCCATCCTCTTTGGCAAGTGCACTTTAAAAAAAATTCAATATATGCCACATGTGACAACTACCACATCAAGGAATGCACCTTCATAAACAAACATACATTTAATTTAAGTTCTCCAAATCTAAATAAAAAATAAACAAAGGGCCTAGGTGACCATAAGCCCTTCACATCCCAAGAAGCACTCCCCTAGCATAGTGAGAATACTTTCAAAGCAACCAAAAGCTGACAGGTTGTATGTTTTAAATGTTGCTATTAGCACCATTTTATACTTTCATGTAGGGATTGCACAACCTTTGGTTTCAACTACGTTGGGTGTATGCCAACCTTAAGTACCTAATCCAACCTTCATATTTATTGTGTACTAATCCAATCTGACTACTCCTAATCGATTGGTAAGGGATGATTTAAAATCAAATAATGAACCTTATACCAAGCTTCTTGTTAAGTTTATGTTGAAATGTTTAAAAAGTTATGTTTTGTTGTAATTGAATATATGAAATGTTTTAGTATTAGTTCTTTAATTATGTGGCTACTAATAGTCAATTGATGGTGATGACATGTACCATGGGATGAACGAGTTTGGGATCATCTAGATGCTTTATGACAAGCAAGTCAATACTGTTGTACCTTTATGAAGGCCCATGTTCACCAAGGGGTTCATAGCATTTTGCCACATGGGTTGGGGATAGGGGTATAACATAATATTCAACCCTTCACCATTCACCCTTTAAATTGATGAATGTACAAAAGTGAAGTGTGATGTCCTGCTTTGTGATATGCTTGATTTGCATGTTTTCTTGTGTCATTTGGACGCTTGTCTAACTAAAAATATTATGTTGATGTGCCCTCGTATTTAGGTATTAACAAGTGTACTTTGTTGAATAATTAAACACTATTATGTCAATAATATATGTTAATATTGAGAAATTATAATAAATTAAATTTGTTAAATATGATTGATTAATAAATAGAGGAAAATTAGTGAGTGGTTCTTACACCCCCACTTGGCAAGAAGCATGCATTATATAATTTAATAATCTAATTAAAAGTGGGGAGAGGAGAATTAAGAAAATACCAACTCTAGTTTTACTCTATTTTATGATAGGTTCTTGAGTGATGGTTCAGAGGGGTGGTTTTGAGGTACCAACTTATAAAATTAAAATGTTTTGGAATTGTCCTGAATTTGGAGGATTCCATATTATGTTGTAAATTGTGAGGATTGTGCATCATGTTGTTATTTGAGGTACCAACTTATAAAACTAGAATGTTTTGGAATTGGTCGTTAATTTTGTGGGTTGCATATTAGGTTTGTGAATCCCAAGGATTGCACATCATGTTGTTATTTGACATTGGTGATGGTTTGAGGATTATGGGCTTGGGGCCTCAATTTCTCAAGTTGGAAATTAGGTTGGAAGGAGAGCACTTTCCCCCATAATTGCCCATGCTTGTGTGGAATTGCTATTGTTACTACTCTTGAAGTTGTTGGGTACTTCTTGATAATGTTGGAGTTCGATTATGAAGACAATTTTTAATTATTAGCATATATTTTATATTTTATATTTCTTTCACAATTATTTATTTAATTATTTAATTGAATTTCCTTGATGTAACAAAGCTAAGTGAAACTCAAATCTATAACTATTACAAGGTTGTGTAGATAAATTATAATATTTTCCATATATTCTTGGTAGGTTAGCAAATTTGTTGAATTGTAGTCATATTCCTAGTTTCATTTGATTTTCGTTGTATTATATTAGATAAAAAAAGTGTATATAATCTGGAAGGTAGAATTTGATATAGTGGCAACTATTCAATTCTGAGGAAAATCACCCTTACATTTTGGTATTAGAGCCTAAATGAAGTCGTTTTATGAATATAGGGCTTCAAGTATGGAGCAACCATTGCACATAGTATTAGAGTTGGTTACCAATACTTGGAGGCCTATGGACTTTCCAAGCTAGTTAAATTTACAAAATTGTCTCGAATTACTATGAGATATCAACTCTGAAATGTAAAAAAATGAAAAATTATATTGAAGGTTCAATGTAGAGTACCAATAGGGTGGCCAAACTTGAACTCTGGTACACACATATATCCCAAGTGCAATTGGTCGGTTCTATCTACCCTATCCTATTGCTATTTGCACCTAGGGTCTTTCCTTACTAGATTTTACCATAGTCTACTGAAAAGATGTAGTTGTTTAGTCTCCGAAAAGGGTTTTCTCACAACCCAAATGCTAGGATGTAAAGGATGATATAACTTGAAATCTCCCGGAGGCCAAGCTCAAACCTTGGTATATTCGATGTTTCCCAACACCTTGTCTGTTATTCTTACACCATGATGACCTTCACTCTTAAATTTTATACTATAAAGGATTTTAATAGTGTTTTCCACATACACCTCTTGTAATCATTACTCAAATCCAGTGCCATTCTCTTCATATTTTTCAGTACTATTCTAGAGTATTTGCTATAATGCACTTTATCTCTACCTATGCCTCTTCCATTGCCATAACTTATTTCTTAAAGAGAGCACACCCAAAATAAAGGACTATGATATTTCAAAACACAAAGCCAATATTTATAGTCATATCTATTTCCTCATGCTATAAATGAAGGCAATAAGGAATGGCAATATATTGAAAACATAATCACTCATAGAGATGATTTCGTTCACCGATTCAATTGTCACCTAGAGACATTGTTCTTATGCTTTAAGTAAACAATAAATTGTACAATAATTGTGGTCAATTGTTGAACATTAATAAAATTAGTTATATATATATATATATATATATAAAATCTCTCTGAACATCTATAGTAATGTGAATAATTTAATCACCATGCCATACCACTTCTCTAAATAGCCATCTTTATGAATGGACAAATAAAAGGTATATGACGCTTTATGTAAATAATAGTATTTTTCCAACATTTAAAAGTTTAATTTTATTTAATATTTAAAATGTTAACATTACCTTGACATTTTTATCTCTGCGGCAGAGGGTTATTATGCATTCTATATTGCGTTGACTTTGTATTAATCTTTCTTTCGACTAAACATTTAAGCGAACTATCTAAAGTAAACATTATAAATATAATTATATATTTTTATAAATATAATATAATTGTAATTATCTACAATCTAATTTGCTAATATAATAACACTCTTTTTCTATAATCATTGCACAATACAAATACTTTGTAGGGGAAGTACGGAGGCCACCAATTGTCACGTGTGACGTGATTGTCCTTACGGGTATGCCAGTTTTATGGCTGCAATTTATTGCAGCATGCCAGGGCAGGCCCTTGTTTCATAAATAAATTAATGTGAGGTTTCAGCAATGGTAGAGCTGAGGATGAGGGAATCAGCAAACGACTTGATCGTTTTCTTATCTCCAATACCCTGCTTCTCTCCTTGGGGGTCTTCAGGACCTGGACCAAATGTTTGGATCTCTCTGACCATTTTCCTATATGTTTTGAGTGGAATACTCCGAAAGGTCCCTTTGATTACCCCTTTAAATTCAATCGTTCTTGGCTCGAAGATCCTGATTTCATAGACTGGTTTCTACGCTGGTGGTCCACTTCCTCTGATGCTGATAATCTCCTCAGTATTGAGGATCTATGTCACATTCTGCTCAATCTTAAAGCTGCTACTAAGAGCTGGATAAAGGCTAAATCAGCAAGCATTGACTCTGCATCCTCTAGCCTCGAACTTGCCATTGAATCAATCCTAGCAGGTCCCTCTAATGGTATTTTCACGAGGGAGCAAATTGCCCATTTGTCTCACCTCAGTGCTGAGAGGCAAAGGATCTTGGAACATTTTCATCTTACCAGGCAATTGAAAAGCATAATCAAATGGGCCCTCCAGGGTGACTCCAACACAAAAAAATTTCATGCTGTGGCTTCGGGGAGAAGGATATAAAACATGATCTGGTCTCTTGAAGATCCCAAAGGTAACCTTATTGAGGAGGAGGCTTCCTTAAAAGAGTTGGGCAAAGCTCATTTTGCCAACATTTACAAGGATGACTGAAGTACTAGTCTAGTACACCAACTAAAGGTGGTCATGCTCTTCCCCAGAATGATTCCCACAGAACACTCATCTCTCCTTTCTTGCCCGGTTAGTCTGAAGGAAATTGAACACTCTCTCAAGTCCTTTAAAAAATTATCGTAGCCCGGGCCCGGATGGGTGGCCCGTAGAGTTCTACCTGCACTTTTTCGATCTCCTGAGCCCTGTTTTACTAAAAACCATTGACTTGACTAGGACCTTGGGCTTTATCCCTCCTTCATTGAACTCAACTTTCCTTGCTCTTATCCCTAAGAAGGACAAGCCTCAAACCTTTGCCAATTTTAGGCCCATCTCTTTATGTAACCTCCTCTATAAACTCATTGCAAAAGTCATAGCTGGAAGGTTAAAGCTCTTCTTGGATTTGGGTATTTCTCAGGAACAATTCGAGTTTCTTAAAGACCGTCAAATCTCTGAACCTATAGGTATTGTGCAAGAGGTTCTTCATTCTGTCAAAACTAAGAATCTTTGCGCCTTTGTTCTCAAACTAGATCTTACAAAGGCATTCGATCGTGTTGACTGGATTTATGTCAGATTGATCCTGATACAAATTGGAGTGCCCCTCCTTACTATAAATTGGATCATGGGCTGCTTCTCTACTGTTAACTTTGCGGTTCTGGTCAATGGGACTCCCTCAAATTTTTTCACAGCTACTCGTGGTATCCGCCAAGGTTGTCCTTTATCCCCTCTCCTCTTTATCCTTGTCATTGAGGGCCTCAGTCTTCTCATACGGGATGCCAGGTCCAATGGTCTCATTCGGGGCATTCAACTTTCGCCCTCCCTTGCTCTTTCTCACCTCCTCTTTGTGGACGATGCAATCCTCTTTGGCTCGTGTACTCTTCAAGATTGGTCTGCTTTCGAGGTTATCATCGAGATTTTTTGCAAAGCCTCGGGCATGAGGATCAACATTGAAAAGTCTTGTTTTCTCCACTACAATCTTACCGCTGACTGTCTAAATGATTTTGTTGGAGTCCTGCCTTATAGGATGTCACCGCTCCAATCTGGGTTCAATTACCTGGGTTATTACTTGAAACCGCTTGGGTATAGAGTAAACGATTGGTTATGGATTATTCAAAAGTTTGAAAAAAGAATAGGTCATTGGACCTATAAGTATCTTTCACTTGGGGGCAGATTGATTCTCGTTCAATCAGTACTGTCTAGTATTCCCGTGTATTGGATGGGACTTGCTCCAATCCCAGCCACCATTCTACAGAAACTCGGGAGATTCATGTTCAATTTCTTATGGGGATCCTCCGATAATAACAACAAATATCATCTGGCTAGCTGGAAGGATCTTTCTTGGCCCAAGGAATTTGGGGGTTGGGGAATCAAAAACCTCCTTTGGTTCAGCCTAGCTCTGCGTCTCAAATCTTTATGGAGGATCCTCCACTCAAAGGGTTTGTGGTTTCAAGTACTTCAATTGAAATATATGAAAAGCTCCTCGGTGGCTGACTGGCTCAGATGTAAACGTTTCAACTCGCGCAATGCTTCTGTCATGTGGAGAGGGTTCTTGCAGACTCTCCCATGGATGGGCACTCACATGGCTTGGCAGGTGGGCGATGGTGACAATATACTGCTGGGGATCGACCCGATAGTGGGTTCTCACTCCTCCTTTAGTCTCCCTGAGGATCTGAGATATTATCTGGAGGATATGAATATATGCACTCTCTCTCAGGCATATAACTCTCTTATAAATGCACAAAGCTATTGGTTTACGGCCGATGATCTAGATCTTGGAGGCTCTTATAAAAAAATCTGGAATGCATACATTGAGGGATTATCCGGAGCTGGTATTCGCCTCACCGATCGTCCTGATGAACTGTTATGGGTCTTCAACAAAAAATCGGGCTCCATTTCTGCCAAGAATGCTTATGAATGCATTGTTTGCTCTTCCTCGCCCCCGGCTACTTTTCTTGCGGACTCCCATCCGTGGAACAAGGCTCTTCCAAACAAAATTTCATGTTTTATCTGGTTAACCCTTTGGAACATAATTCTCACTTGGGAGAATTTACAGAAAAGAGGTAAATCGGGCCCAGGTATTTGTGCTCTCTGCTTTTCGGATGAGGAGACAGTCGAGCACTTATTCTCCATTTGCACTGTTTGGAAAACGGTTGCTGATCATGTTTGTGATCTTTTTAACCTCCCAGCTTTTTCACCATGTGTTTCTCTTGGGGACATGATTAAAGGCTGGTTTGGAAATCTTCCAAGAAACTCGCACCTCTTTTTGCTTCCTTTCCATATGATGTGGATTATTTGGAAAGTGCGCAACCAGGCTATATTCGAGGGGAAACGAAGGAACATATACAGTATTGTACAACAAATTATTCCATCTGTACAAGCTCTCCCTTCTTTGACAGTCACTGAAAAAACAAGAAGTAGAAAATTGGGGAAGCCCCTTTACAAGGTGTAACCCTGCGGATTTATTGATGGTGCATCAAACCGTATGATCGTTGGTGTAGGTTATTGCATATATATCAATGACTCTCACTACTTGGAGTTCTCGTTGGGGATTGTATATGGCACTAACACTAAAGCGAAATTGCTTAGCTTATGGGCACTTTTTCTCTCTTCCCAAATGATGGGGATCCCCATATCCCATGTATACGGTGATTCTCAAGTAATCACCAATTGGGCGATGGGATCGACTGCTCTCTCCCCACCTGATCTCTTTCATTGGTGTAGGGAGACAAAAAGCTAATTTTTATCTTTCAGGATTTGTCTTTCACTCACATTTACCGAGAGCACAATCGGATGGCTGACCGTCTCTCAAAAACTGCACTCTCCTTTCCTCAGGGTAAAGACAGTTTTATGGAATATTTCGAGAACCATTTGGTTTCTCAGGATACTTTTCAGCTCTTCTGAGCATGGTAAAGGGATTTTTTTCATTTCCCTCATATATGTTATGATTGATAGAGTGATCACTTTTAGAGTGCTGATCAGAGCCTTTTGGAACTCGATAGATGTGGATGAGAAGACAGTCCTCTCTTTATGATGAGATAGTTTTCTAATGGGATCACACATTATAGCTGTTATGCCTTTCTCCCCGACAATGCTCTTGTGGTTTTGATTGGTATGTAACCCGCTTATGGGAAGATTGTACTGATGACCTTTGATTCTTATGAGAATAACAAGGACAAGCTTTTTTCTTTTTGATAAAATAAATAAATAAATAAAATGTGAGGTTTCGGGCTGGTATGCACCCTCCACTCCAATATATTTGTAGCGAGGTGAACCCGTTGTATCAATAAATTAAATCGAGTAAAGCTATTAGGTTATACGACAGTTGTTTGTGCAGTCTACCTGATAAGGAAGGTGGTTGTATTGTAGCGAGGTGAACCCGTTGTATCAATAAATTAAATCGAGTAAAGCTATTAGGTTATACGACAGTTGTTTGTGCAGTCTACCTGATAAGGAAGGTGGTTGTATACTAATAATCAATTGATGGTGATGACATGTACGATGAGATGAATGAATTTGGGAGCATCTAGATACTCTATGATAAACAGATAAATACCACTACCTTCATAAGGGCCCATAATCACGAAAGGATTCATAACATTTTACCATGTAGGTCAAAGGGAAGAGTATATCACATAACCTTCAACCTTTCCCAAGTCGCCCTTCATATTGATGTGTACAAAAGTGTGATGTTATACTTTGTCATATGCTTGATTTGCATGTTTTCGTGGACCATTAGGCGCTTGTCATCTTATGTTGGCGTGCCCTTGTATTTAGGTATTAAGAAGTGCACTTTGTTGAATAATTAGATATTATAATGTCTGTTTAATATTAAGAAAATATAATAATAATAAACTTATTAAAATTGATTAATTAGTAAACATAGAGGACTTCTTACACACCACTAAAAGCATGTATTATAAAATATAATTAGGGGGGAGAGAGTGGAAGTAGATGGGGTATTTTAAATTTTGGGATTCTAAGGGAAATGGTTGTATATTTTTGGGTTATAGTAATTCTTCTTTTTATTTTTATTTTTTATGATAGGTTCTTGAGTGATGGTTTTCATGTGGTTTTGAGGTACCGATCTATAGAATTTTTTGGAATTGCTTGTGTATTAATCTTGCACATTGATATAGGAACAAATAATCAATCTCATCAAGAAATAATCAACAAATAACTCATAAATGGTGTTAATCGGAACCATAATGGTTTCTTCTGTGTATATTCAATAAAAAATGAATAGTTACGATAACAATGTCAAGCAATAGCTTGAATCAATGAGGAATTTGAATACCTTAGGAGGTCATTCGAATTCAATGAGTGAGTCTAGCTTAACTGACTGTAAGCCATTGGTTCACACTCAATTAACCACTTGACCAAAACCCTAATTGACTCACCAAACCCTAACTGAAGTCGGAGTGCAATAAATGACTGAATCTCAACTGAAGGAGATCAAACACATGTCATAGCAAGCCAATCATCAAGTGCTAGTGCTCAATGACTTCAATGAACCCCGATGAGGTTAATTGAAGCTGAACTGATCATCAGAAGTTGGTGGAGGCGCCCCTATTGACTCCAGATCATTAAATAATAATAAATAATCATTAAATAATATATTTAATGAGAGGAGGCGCCTTAACTGATTGGTTGAATTGATTGTAACCACCAGTTAGCAATTAGGTGCATTAATATCACTCAGATCACCCCCGAAGTGCTCTAGTTAGCCTCCTTGACTGTAGGAGAAGGCTAAGTTAGCCTCCTTGACTGTAGGTGGGCGTGGGTGTGACTGGATGATGTTAATTAATGCTCCACTGATGTCAATTAATGTCAATTATGCTTAGGATAGTGGTTTAACTAGGCCAATTTGAACAAAAAGAGTGTGTATGGTGGTAAATGTCTCCAACACCCCCCCTTAAGCTATACTCAGGAAGAGTTAGAAAACATAGATGCATAAAAATACTAGGGCCCCGGCAACTAAGGCCTTAGGTCACCCTGTACAATGCTGAAACTGAAACAATGCTCAAAACAAACTAAGTGAGGAAAAGAGGGAAAACCCAGTGGGAAAACCCCCCCCACAAGCTGAAAATTGAAAGTAGTCTGAATCACCCTGATGAACTCACCCCCAACAGTGAACGGAGGTAAGTGAACTTCTTTTCTGAAAAGCTTTTGGTGAACATGTATGCAATCTGCTCATCAGTCGGGCAGTATTGCAAAATGATGGTCCTGTCATGCACTAGCTCCCTGATGCAGCGCATGTGAATCTCTACATGCTTGGTCCTCTGCCTGGTAACTGGATCCATGGATATCTTAATAGCACTCTGGTTGTCACAAAATAGGACAATGGACAAAGTACTACCAAGATCAAACTCTGAAAGAATGCCTTGCAACCAAACTGATTGGATGCAAGCATTCACCGCTCCTCGATACTCGGCCTCTGCTGAAGATAGTGCTATGGCAGCCTGCTTTTTGCTTGACCAGCAAATGGGGCCACCACCAAACATGAATACATATCCGGAAGTTGACTTTCGATCAATAGAATCACCCGCCCAATCGAAATCTGTGTATCCAACCAACTCTAGCTCGGAGTCTGCAGCATAGTGAATGCCGTAGGTTGTGGTTCCCTGAATATACTGGAGGATCCTTTTGGCTGCCTTCCAATGAAGATCATGAGGCTGCTGCATGTATCTTGATACAACATTCACGACATAACAAATATCAGGCCTAGAATGTGTCAAGTAAACAAGCTACCAATCAGCTGTCGATAGATAGTGCAGTCCATGGGAGGTGTGTGTTTTCTTTCTTCAAGGCTGATCCCTGAAAGGAAAGGGAATGGTGCAGGCCTACATTCAGCCATGTTAAACTTGACTAATAGGTCTGAAGTGTATTTGGACTGAGTGACCATAATCCCATCAGAATTTTGCTCGATTTCGAGCCCCAAAAATTGTTTTAGAAGCCCCAAATCAATCATTTCAAAGGCATTGTGGAGAGCAGTTTTGATGGCTGAAATGGAGGCAACTGTGCTACATGTGATCAGTAAGTCATCAACATATAAAACAATGATAATTAGATGACCATCATGCTGCTGTAAATACACATTTGGATCTGATCTACATCTCTGAAAGTTTTGCAAGAGAAGAAAGACATCCATCTTGGAATACCACTCTCTTGGGGCCTGTTTTAACTCGTATAGTGACTTCTTTAGCTTGCAAACCAAAGATGGATCAGTGATGTAGCCCTTAGGCTGCTTCATGTATATCTCCTCATGAATATCTCCATGCAGAAAGGCTGACTTAACATCCATGTGATGCACCTTCCAGTGCTTGGATGCTAAATTGCCAAAATAAGGCAGATGGAGTCCATTTTTGCAACCGGTGCAAAGGTCTCATGGTAGTCCACTCCTTGGATCCGAGAGAAACCTTTTGCTACCAGCCTTGCCTTATATTTTCAGGTGCTTCCATCAGCAACAACCTTTGTCCAAAACACCCACCTGCATTGAACCAATTTCCTTCCCGGAGGAAGAGAAACTAGCTCCCAAGTAGTGTTTTTCTGAAGAGAATTCATCTCTTCATCCATGGCAACTTGCCATCTCGGATCATTTCGAGCATGGTAGTAGGATTTTGGATCTGAACTAATCATCAAATAGCAAGTTTCGGATAGCAAATTATCAGAACAAGAGAGCGCAATACCTGCTCTTTGGAAATCAGACCAGGTTCTCCTTGGATCATCCGGATTTCCAATGTTGTCTCCTGCGGAGGAGAGTGTCTGTTGGGCCCATGTAGGAAGATGATTTTGCACTTCAGGTTCTGATTCATCATCTGATGATTACTGCACATTGATATCAGAAACCAGAGGATCCAAATCAGGGTCATCACCCCCAATTTCATCATCCAAATATTCAGCAGAATAGGAAGGAAATTCAACAGTTTTCTCCTTCACCAGTTCCATCTCCTGAAGAGGCCCATCGAACTTGACACTTCTCTCGATGATGATCTATTTGGCCTTGATATCCAGCAGCTTGAATCCTTTAGATTCATCAGGATACCCAATAAACAGACATTCTATGCTTTGCGGTTGCAAAGCCCTTCTTTTATTAAGCGAAATCCGAGCCCATGCAGTGGACCCAAACACCCGTAGGTTCGACACATCCGGCTTGTGTCCAAAGTATGCTTCGAAAGGAGTCTTTCCTTTCACGGATGAGTGTGGCACCCTGTTCTGGATGTATGATGTAGCATGCATGGCTTCGGCCCACAAATTTGCAGCAAGCTTCTTTGACTCCAACATACAGGTGGTCATCTCCTTGAGAGACCGGTTCTTCCTTTCCGCTACTCTGTTCTACTGGGGAGTGTAAGGAATTGAATGCTGGGCCTGAATACCACTTTGGGAGCATATGTACAGCAACTCATTACTGACATACTCCCCTCCATTATCAGATCTCAAGATCTTGATCTTAAGCCCAGAGGCATTTTCGATCAAGGCCTTCAATTCAGAAATTTTTTCACATACTTCTGATTTCTTTTTGAGAAAGAAAACTCATGTATACCTTGAAAAATCATCAATAAAATTAAGGAGGTACATTGATCCATTCATGGATGTGACAGGTATTGGACCGCTGATATCAGAATGTATTATCCCCAATATGCTTGTAGCTCGGTTTGCCTTCCCCCGATCGAACTTGTGCTCAGGGGGTTTTCCAATCACACAACCCTTGCAAATTCCTGTGGTTTCCTTGATGACCGGGAGGCCTTCAACAATGGATTTTTTCTGTAATTGCTGCAAATATTTGAAATTAAGATGGCCAAACCTCTCATGCCACAGCCTACTAACCTCATTTCCATGAGTTAGCAGAGCTGTGGGCTTTGCATCCACAACAAAGTGAGAGAACTCATTAGAGGAAATTTGGGGTCTAAAATGGGCCTTATAAGAAAATGTGTCAGAATAAGTTTTTGTGAGTTGGAATTCAAGAACCATTAGAATTTCAATAAAATAAGTCAACCATAATGGTTGAATTGACATATTTGTCACTAAAAAAAATTACTTTTTTGGTTCGTATTTTCGACATATCTCATTGTGTTTTTACTCAAATTTCGATTGGGAGAGCTCGTTGGATGCGATCAAAATTTGAGTAAAAACACAGGGAGATATGTCAAAAATACAAACACAAAAAGTAGTTTTTTTCTTTCTTCCTCCAAAATTAATCAATATTATTTTATTATTTTAACTATTATTTTATTATTTTCCTTAGGAGGCCCATTTTAGACCCCAAAATTCCTCTAATGCATAGGCTTTTGCATGATGATTTGCAAGGCCTTTTGCAATGAGTTTCTCGGATGCAATTTCTGTTATCTCAACATCATTTGGGCTGAAAGAGACTCTCTTAGGCATTCATGTATGTGTCATCTGATAGACACTAAGGAGATTTGCTGCTAGAGACGGTACATACAAAACATTAGAGAAAAAACCATTTTCAAGATCTACAGTACCTTGTCCTTCGGAAATGATGGTGGAGTCATCACCCATGTGGATGGGGATGGATTTGCCGGTCTCCAAGGATGAAAATGAGTCTTTTTCGGCCATCATGTGATTCGAAGCTCCAAAGTCAACCAACAGTGCTTTGGACTTCGAAGTGCTTGCCATGAGGGCATGACCTTTCTCATGCTGTGGTTTCCGATCTTGGTGATCTCTCCTCCAAAAGCTCTCCAGAAGATTGATGTGATTCCTCTCAAGGAGAGAGGTTCCTTCATCAAGCTTTTTCTTCACGCAGGCATGTTCAGGGTGAAAACCCTTCCCGCAGTAAGAACACTTGAATTTTTCTTTCCCATTGTGCCCTTTTCCTTTGTTCTTCCTTGAGTTGGAAGATTCATCATGCTGTTGGTTTTCAACTCTAGGCTTGGGAGCATCAAATTTAGTTTTTTGATTTTTTTGCTACTTTTCTTTACCCTTCAGATCTTTGGGCCCCGAGACATGGATGGTTTGATCACGGGAAGATCGGAAGATCCCCATCTGGACAAGCTTGTCATGTTCATTTGTTAGGGACTCAATGAAGGCATTGAGTGTAGGCATCTTCCATCCAGGGGTTGTGAGCTTCCCCGCACGGAATGTAGAAACAAAAACTGAATAATCAGCCCCGAGTTTGGAGAGAATGGCAAGGATGAGCTGATCATCCTCCTTCTCCACATTGCATTGCTTCAAGAGTAAAATAGTATGCTTGAACGTTGTAAAGAAATCATTCAGAGTCTCGAAATTGGAAGTTTGGAGAGACATGAGTTCATTTTCGAGCTGGTAAATCCTCAAGTCATCATGCTTTCTGTATATAGATTCCAATTTGTCCCATATTTCTTTCGGTGTCTTCAAATCCGTAAGATGGAAGAGAAGGTCTCGGGAAATAGAGAGGCACAAGAAACCGAAGGCTTCATCCTTCTTATTCAAGATTCTTGATTTTTCTATGGCGGATCCAGGCTCAACTTCAGTGTCCATGGTGACTCTAAAAAGTACTTTGGAGCACAGCTGAATCTCCATATCACTTTTCCATGAGTGGAAATTGTATGGAGTCAAGAGATCTGCTGAGGAGGCCATCTGGATGTGCTGGAGCGAATGCTTCACTTGTAGAAACCTGAAAATCAAAACAGAAAAGGCAAAATAAGGTCGGACAGCCTGCACATTCTAGGCTTTCATCACACCCAGCATAGTCAATCAAGCAAGCTTGATCAACGAGTTCTTTACTTGGGGTATTGAGTGGTAAGCCTTGGCTTCTGGTGCAATGCTAGATTTTTGAGCTATTGCTCACTTTTCATGGAGAAATCTATCAAAAAGCTTGTTTTTGAGAGATAGATCTTTGTCCCGCCGTAAGCTCTGATACCATATTAATCGTGCACATTGATATAGGAACAAATAATCAATCTCATCAAGAAATAATCAACAAATAACTCAGAAATGGTGTTAATCGGAACCAGAATGGTTTCCTTTATGTATATTCAATAAAAAATGAATAGTTACGATAATAATGTCAAGCAATAGCTTGAATCAATGAGGAATTCGAATACCTTAGGAGGTCATTCGAATTCAATGAGTGAGTCTAGCTTAACTAACTGTAAGCCATTGGTTCACACTCAGTTAATCACTTGACCAAAACCGTAATTGACTCACCAAACCCTAACTGATGTTGGAGTGCAATAAATGACTGAATCTCAACTGAAGGAGATCAAACACATGTCATAGCAAGCCAACCATCAAGTGCTAGTGCTCAATGACTTCAATGAACCCCGATGAGGTTAACTGAAGCTGAACTGATCATCAGAAGTTGGTGGAGGTGCCCATGTTGACTCCAGATCATTAAATAATAATAAATAATCATTAAATAATATATTTAATGAGAGGAGGTGACTTAACTAACTGGTTGAACTGATTGCAACCACCAGTTAGCAATTAGGTGCATTAATATCACTCAGATCACCCCCGGAGTGCTCCAGTTAGCCTCCTTGACTGTAGGTAGGTGTGGGTGTGACTGGATGATGTCAATTAATGCTCCAATGATGTCAATTAATGTCAATTATACTTAGGATAGTGGTTTAACTAGGCCAATTTGACCAAAAAGAGTGTGTATGGTGGTAAATGTCTCCAACATTGTGATGGTTTGAAGCTTGTGGGCTCAAGGGATTAAGTTGCTCAAGACCAGGAATGAAGTTGGGAGGAGAGTCCTTTCCCTCACAATGGCCCATGCGTGGTTGGATTTTCTATAGTTACCACTCTTGAAATTGTCGAGCACTTAATTTTTAGTTATTAATAAGTATTTTTTTCTTTCACATTTAATTATTTAATTATTTAATTGAATTTCAATGATATCCTTGTAAATTGAAAAGAAGTTTTCTTAAAAATACACATAAAAAAATGTTATTACATTGCTTTGCTAAGTGAACTTCACATCTATAATTAAGAATTTTAACAATATTATTTTTCTTTATAACTAACAATTTGGACAAGATTAATTTTCTTTTGAATTATATGTAGATAAATTATAATATTTCCTTATACTTGTGATAATTTTGCAAACTAGTTGTTTAATAGTAGCCATATTCCCATTCCATTTTTTTTATGTTGATAAAAAATATATAAAACTTGAAAGGGAAATAATAATAACCTATTTGTTCTTAAAAATTTAAGAATCCTTACATTTTGGTATTAAAGCCTAAATAAAACCATTTTATGAATACATGATTCCACATATTAAGTAACCATGTCATAATGTTAAATGTTACTAGGATATAGTATCCTATTAGGTCAAAGGTTTATTAGGCCAAAGCTTCATTGTATGTTTGGAAATTCTAACCAATGATTCCAACTCTTAAGAAATATGAATTAAGAATTTTAATATACCTAATAAGTTAACACAATATCTTATATCTAAATTGTGTAGTTATTAATAATCTTTCATTATTAGAATGATTGTTTTCTACTTAAATTCTTTAATTACACTAAGAGTTATACATTTGTTGAAGCTCATGATAAACAAAGTTTCATATAAATTGATTTAGTTTATATTAAGTGTTGAACATGTCTATGCAAATCCATAAACCGTGTCAAAGGACTTACATGAAATCATGGTATAAACATGAAAACTCCTTTCATAGGATTTAAGATGCACCATGTGCTAACCATAAGGCTTTCAGGACTTCTAGACCTATGTCCAAAAATACCAAGTAAATAGCTAATTTAGAGTAAATAAAATTCTATTAATTGGTAATGATGAGGATAAGAAGATTATTGCACCCTTGAGTAGCAAGGTGTTCTAGAGGGAGTATGGGGACATGATGATAACAATAATAAATAAATAAATAAACAAAACTTTTGGATAGCTTATGTAGGCTTAATTTTAAGTTTTACATAGGTTATTGCTCATTATGGAAGAGGTGTGTAATATTTAAATGAAAAACAAAAATAAAAAAACTTTTGGATAGCATGTAGCCTCAATTTTAAATTTATTAGTGGTGTGATTTTTTTTTATTTTAATTTTTTATACATCAATCAAAACTTTACACTTTATAAATTTGATCATAGATCCATCTATCCAATATCAACAAGAATAAAATATTTTGAGGTGATTTTAAAAAAAAAACTACAAAACAAGAAAAAAATTGACATCTCAATAAAAATGATCATTTATAATAGATCCAAATTTAAGATAGATCTATGTTGATATTTAAATTTACATATATTACTTTGAAGCAAACATTGAACAAACTTTATTTAATTCTTTAGATGTTGTTTCATTTTACTTAATGAAAATGCAAAATAAAGATTGTCTTGAGTTTAAACTATATTTTTTACTGTATTCTTAAGATAAGGCAGTAAAAGTTGGCATGATAAGACCACCATTTTAGCTATATTTTAATGGTTGGTATAAACCATGGAGAAGAACAATGTATTTTGAAAAATGTGTGGAGGATACTTGACTATGGAATCCATTAAAACTTACATGTTAGGCTTTAGAGAAGAGAAGATATGGACTCTGGATTAGAGATAATTTGTCTGCAAATTGGTTCTTAGATTCGAAGGTTCAACCTTCATACAGCAAGGGAGGTTAGATTTGTTTTTATATACAGTTGATATGATGTTACAAGCAACGAAAACTCAATGGACTGGACTGTATAATTATGGAGTAAGGTTTATTGGTATAAACCATGGAGAAGAATAATGTATTTGAAAAATGTGGGAATACTTGACTATGGAATCCATTAAAACTTACATTTTAGGCTTTAGAGAAGAGAAGATATGGACACTGGATTAGAGATTTGTCTGCAAATTGGTTCTTAGATTCGAAGGTTCAACCTTCATACAGCGAGGGAGGTTAAATTTGTTTTTGTATACAGTTGATATGATGTTACAAGCAACGAAAACTCAATGGACTGTATAATTATGGAGTAAGGTTTATTGAAATTATGACAAGAAATTTTTGAAATCGATAAAAAGGAAAGGTTGAATAAATAACTCAAAACATGTTTGAAGGGAAATTGGTCAACTACCTCGTGCTAATAATTCAACAAACTCCAAGATGATACAATTGATGTTTCAACTCTCGTACCAATATAAGTCATATTCCCATTAATGATTTGCTGTTTCAGTAAATTAAGGAAAGGATAATCTGAGTCTAATGCCAATAAAAACACCATGTGATATTTGGTCATAGTTTTCAATTAAATCGTGATAAATCCATCTGAACCCAGGCAGAGAATAATCACATGCACTCTGCCGAAAAAGTTGTAACAGCACTGTAAGCTTTTTCAGAATATATTTATTGTCTTGATGCTCAGAGGAAGATCAGCGTGAGAGTAGTTAATTTACAAATGAGCATGAAAAGCCCACCCACAACTGAAATCTTCTATCAGTGCCGTATACAAAATCTTCATCAGTGCCGTATACAAGAACATGATAGATCACATGCAAGGCCATGGTATGCAGAATAGGAGGCCAATGCAGAATAAAAGATCAATAACTTTCTGGCAAGGCAGCATTTAATGTTGCGGTGGGTGTTTTGATGATTATTGGATCTTAAACAACTTGAGATCTAAAGACTATCAAAACACTTACCATAACATTTAATAGTTTTGTGTTTTGTTATTGTGAAGTTTTGTGTTTTGTTATTGTGAAAAAATTTAAAACAACTTGAGAAGTGTTTTGGTAAGTGTTTTGATGATTATTGGATCTCAAACAACTTCTTAAGATCTAAAGACCACTAAAACACTTACCACAACATTCAATAATATCCTGTATGTTTTATGTTTTGTATTTCAAATTTTAAAAAGAGTAACATGCAACCACTGAAATGGAATTGGATTTCCGTTCCAACTTGTGTTCTGGTGATGGTGGTGGTTGAAACAAACGCCAACGGTCTGCAATTTCAGAATATTGCATCTTTGAAGCCTGAGAACTGCAGAGTTGTCGCCGTTGCCAGTCGCAAAATAGTACAACGTTAACGTCATTTTGTAATCAACGAGGTGGTGTTTTGTGGTATAAATGCAAACACGTCTTCAAATAAGATGTTCAATGTATGTGTACATCGGTTCACATTTTTTCAACGATTTCATAGATTTGGCTTGTACAGAGAATCAAGTATTTTTTTGTTGATATGGTTGTCCATCCAAAGAAAAGTTTGGCAGAAAAGTAGCAGTTATACTTTATTTATTTTATTTTCTCAAAAGGAAGTATGTTAATGTGAGAGGACTAAGCTGACTGAGGAGTATTTGGCCATTTTTTCAGTTAAAATTTCTCAAAGTGTTAGAATCATAAATACAAGTGTTTTATTTCAAATTGTTAGAACCATAAATATGGCTGTCTTATTTCAAATGGTTAGAATCATAAATATGAGTGTCTAGAAGTTTTTGAGGGAGCTGAATTTATTTTTCCAATAAAAAAAACTATTTTGAATAACGAAAATCATGATTTCAGCAAAGCTTTCATCTCCTAATTCCAATAAAAATGACTTAAAAAATTCAAAACTGATAGAAAGAATTACATGCAATTCATCTATGATGGGTTTGGAAAGTTGTAAGACGTTTTGCAATATAATTATTTTCTTGAATGATGAGAGGTAGATTAAGAGTGAATCTAATTAGTATATATCTATAAATTAAAAAACCCAAGCCTGCACCAATCCTTAACTTGGCTGGATTTTTGGTGTCTTCTCCCAACTAAGTCACCCCTAAGGGTATTGAACTAGGGTGACCTTAAAAAGGAAATCCACACCTTAACTGAGTGAACTAGCAGGATTTGACAACTTATTACTCATCTTTAAAGCTAAGAAAAAACACCACATTAAAATATAAAAAAACTCTTAACATTATATATAAAGGCTTATATTATGAAAATTCACAACTTTATATAAAACTCTAAAAATGAAAGCAAAATAACACTAAGAAAAACTTCTTTAACTTTTAACTATATATAACTAATACATTAAAAACATTTATGGTAGGTATAAGTAGCTTCTCTGCTAATTTCACTTGTTTATATATATATATCCCTTCATGAATTTATCTACACAAATTTAATTGTTATCAAATCAAATAGCAACAAATACATATAATTGTTTGAAGTAATAAGTTTTAAATAATGATGTATAAATAGGTGATAAATCATTTTTTGAATTTGTGCGATGTATTTATTAAAGTTTGATTTTGATTATATAAAAAGAAAGATAAAAATACATAAAATTTGTTTTGCAATTTAGTTAATTTAAATTTGGTTTAGATATGTTTTTGCTTTTATAATTTTTCTTTTTAATATATTTTTGGTAGATGGTAAATCTTCAAAATATTGATATCATGATATTTATATATAAGTAAGATTTTCTTTCATTAAATGTTAAGGTTTATTAGTTGAAATTGAGAATGGTGGGAGGTAGGGGATGACACTTTACTCATGTGTGATATATAAACAATGAAAAATATGCTTCAAGTAGCTCTTCAAAACAATCCATCACTTTCTTAATTCTTTCTCTTCTCATATGTGTTGGTTAAATGGCCAACTTTTGTAACTAGTGCACATAGGCCTCCAATGATGTTTGTTACAATCCTAAAATATATAGCTACATTTGTAATTAGATTAATACCAATGTGGAATTATTTAACCTTATTTATACTCTATTGAAAGATGTGGATTTTCTTCAAAGTTACAACATTTTGACATCCTTAATTACTATGTGCACTGCTTGGGGAGAGAAATTGATAAACCAAGCAATGATAAACATCTATTCACGTGTTACACATAAATTTATCTGAGACAGACCCTCTTAGGATTTAAAACTCGAACAATGAATTAGACTAAGATTTCATTATGAAATGCCTCAATAATATAACAATGTTCAAATTATGGCTCATCATGGAGTTGTGGAAATTTAAGCATACCTAAGTGATGGAGGCTTTTATGTCTCCTTCCTTAACACTGCTAAATTTTTACCTATCCTTACTTCACCATGGAAGTGGAATGAATATGGATGATTTAGTGTTGCTCAATTGTGGGAAAGGATATTAGTTAATGACTATTTAAGTGCATCTCTCATGGTATAGTGCATCCTATTCAAGATTATCTTGATTCCTTCATGCATCACCCTTCTCCAAAGGTTTTTCATCTTTCTTACCCACCCCCTGCCAACCTTCCCCTATTTCCCCAAAATACCTTCTCCTCCACTATACATTTCATGGCTAAATTAGGGCTAGAATTATGTTTTTTCTTTGCTTTACTAATTTAGGATAAACAAACAAATTTTGGGTTGATTATAGAAAGGAACTTGGGAATAAGCACCAACATGAAATGCCTTTACTACACATAGGTATGATTTTATTTCCTAAGGGTTAATTCCACAAGATTCATGATGTGATGATTAATATTTGGGGTTAAGGGATAAGGGTTAAAAGTTAAAATTGATAATGGTGGGATCTAGGGGACAAGAATTTCCTCATGTGTGATCTGTAAATCACTAAGAATATTCCTTAAGTATGCCCTTAAAAAAAACTTAAGTTTGCTAATTATTTCTCTTCTCCTATGTGTTGGTTCAATGAACAACTATTATAACAAGTGCACATAGGCTTGTAAATGAAGTGAGTTATAGTCCTAAAACTTCCACTTACATTAATAATTAGATGAATAGTAGTGTGGGATTATTTAACTCCATTTCTATTGTACTGGAATGTGTGTTATGAATTAATATGTTGTGATTTGCTTCACAAATGGATTTTCTTCAAAATTAAAGCATGTTAACATTCTTTACATACTAGTTGTAGTGTTTAGTTGTAGTGTTTGGAGATAGAAATATATAAACCACACAACAATAAACATTTATACATGTGCTACACATAGTTTTATCTTAGAGAAACCCTCTTGCAGTAAAAAATTCCAACAAATAATTGGAATAATCTTGGATTATGAAATGCCTCAATTATATAGAAAAGTGCAAATTGTGGAAACTTACAAGTGTCTCGACTATGGAGGAATTTAAGTCTACTTTGGCACTGCTCAAGTTTTAGATATCCTAATTACTTTTCTGTGGAAGTGGATCCAATACGAATGATATGGCATTGCTCAACTGTGGAAAAGATGCCACTCAAAATTCTTTAGTCAATGATCATTCAAGTGAATCTACCATTGTACAATGCCTCCTCTTCAAGTATATCTCAAGTCCTCCATGCATCACACTTCTCCAAAATATTTTTCTCTCTCTTTTTTTTCCTAATCTTCCTCACTTTTCCCCCAAAAATGCTTCCCAAAATTGGCCTCACTATTTGTTGTCGTTTTTTAGTACCAAAGTGATGAATGCTTACTAGCTTTTGTGCATACACATGGATATCCATGTGTCAGAATGCTACATTCAAAAATTCAAATCCAACATACCTTTTATGGTTGAATTAAGGCTAAAAACATGTTTTTTCTATCTTTTTTTATTTGGGTGGGTAAACAAACAAAGCTTGCTCTTATTTTAGGTGGTGACTTGGAATTAGGCACCAACATGATATATTTAAAGTTTCACTTTAAAGATTCCATCTTGTGAAATTAAACAATTGATTTCTTACTCAAAACAATAATACCACCATGAGAAAATCCTTTTTCATCAAAAGTGTATATAATTTGTCAATTCAAGTTAAGTTGTCATCACTTAGCAATGAAAATATGGAGATGGAAAAATATAATCTGAGAAGAATGTCATACCCATTTTGCAAACAAGAGAAATTGAGGATGAGATGCATTGGATGCTCCATTGTCCAATATATAAGCAAGTAAGATAAAAGCACTCAATTTAACTTGAATATTTGAGTAGCTTATATAGCTTGTTGGGTTTGCCAACAAAACAAATAAACCCTTATATTAGGGATGTTTAACAACACCACCCAAAAAAAATTGCATTGCAAGTTGTGACATCTTTAAGATAAATGAGATTAAAGTTGTGAATATGATTTACTTATTTTGTAATTCTTCATATAAATCCATAACCCTATAGGTCCTCCCTTACACATCAAAAAATATTTTATATTTTACTATTATTATTAATAATTTTGTTTCATAATATTTTTATATCAATCATAGTAAACTTAGTTAAAGAAAAAAAGTTCCAAACAAACACATAATCCTTTCAAAGCATATACCTTTTGTTTTGCAAAAAAAGTCTTCACCTTCATAAATAACATCCCTAAATTAACATAAACTAATATATATCATTTATAAAAATTTAAACTAAACACCTACCAACATAGAATTAATCAAATACACAACAACATCATTAACAATAATCAAATACCAACATGGAATAAGTCAAATACCCTCAAAACTTAAATATAAAACACACGTTTGAAATAAATCCAATATGTTTTGCGAAAAAAATCTCTACCTTCATAAAATAACATCTTTAAATTAACATAAACTAATATATATCATTTATAAAAATTTAAACTAAACACCTACCAACATACAATTAATCAAATACACAACAACATCATCAACAATAATCAAATACCAACATAGAATTAGTCAAATGCCCTCAAAACTTAAACATAAAACACACACTTAAATAAATCCAATCAAATACATTCAAGTCAAACAAGATATTTATTAATAGTGTACGAAGTTAAGAACTTTGTTAATCGTCACAACTTGGTGTCATCCAATAAACACATTATCACCATGGTGGGGTCGTTTTGTAAAAGTGTATGCACCAAGTGTGGGTAACACAATATATCACAATGAAACTTTTGGAGAAACCATGGGCAAGGGAGGGATGCATTGGTATTCAATGGTTTTGTATAATCCGCACACCATTATATCTTATAAAGTGAATGAATTTTCCATAGGTAAGCATATGAAATGTACAACCAAACAAAAAGAATATATATATATATATATATATATTAAAAGTATTTGTTTTATATATATTTGAGGAAAATTTAAATAACATACAAATTTATTATGTCAAAATGATTCAAGAAACATTGAAACCTTGTGATGTTGAAATGAAGTAATGAAGCATGCCTTGTTTACATGTTGGGGAGAAATAGGTGAAGCATGGTTTTGTTATTTTTATGTAATTTAAATTGGAATATTATTTTGTAAATTTTACAATAAAATAGAATAATTTTTTATTATTTATAATTATGAGAGATTTTATAAATTTTTTAATTTCAAAATTTACAAATATGTATATTTACAATTTTTTATGTTGTTTATATGAAGATGTTTGATCTTAAAATATACTTATTGTGGTGTTTTAAAATATCTTTGATATAATTGCATACCTTCTTGTTGGCATACTAAACAAGTTAGGTAAGCTACTTATATTTTCATTTTCAATTGAGTGATTTTGCTTTATTAATATATTTCGGGACAATTTTTTTTTAACAGTAACCAGAGAAAAATTATATTTATAAAAAGAAGCTGAGCACAACCATCCTTACACCATCTAGATTCAAAAATTGCTCTGTTGTGTAAGAGCTTACTATGGCGAATTATAAACAAACTACAATGAGATGGAAAGTTCTGGTTTTTTTCTTGGAATTGGGTCTGCCTCTGTATGAGTACTGTTTGACAAACTGTTTATTCAGAAATAAGCAAAAGTACATATATATCTATTTATAAATCAGCAGAACACTAAAAATTTTCCAGAGAATTCGTGGGAGAAGGCCTGTCATTTTTGCATTTCCTTAACCGAGCCTGTTTATGTGTTATTCTCTTTGGTGCCGACACTTCATTCATTGTCTGGTTATGCTCATCAAAATCAAAATGCGATCTGAGTGAACCTGCAGAGAGAGAAATTGGTTCTTCCTCCATGTTTCGAGTGCATCTGGAATCATTCGTGGTGGTGGCATCATCGCTGCATGAGTAGTGAAGGCTTGAAAGATTCAATTTTGGGACATTTTATCATCACATTTCTATATCGTCAATTTCTTCGCGTTACCAAAGTAAGCATAGACGATCTTTTCTATTTATATTTTTTGACCTCTTTGTTTCCAATGATATGTGATGAAAACTTAACTTCAATTGACGAAGTAATTTTTTGTATGCATAGATGTTGTATCTTGGATGTATTGTTAAATTGCTTAAGTAATCATTGGGTTAATCTCATATTCATAGAATCTTATTTAGTCACTATGTTTTTGCCACAACTTTTCTATCAACCTCTTTTGTACCAAGTTTCAAATCAAGAATGGTTCATTCCCCCATTTTTTTATTCAATTTCTCATTTTTTAAATCCTTTTCATCACATCATGGTACCAACCCTTATCTTGAGATGCACCCTTTGCTTGTATCGGTAACATGTTCAAACCCATATAATTTATTTTGATAATATATGTAATAAATTAGAATAAGCTTCTCCTTCTAACTATAACATCCATGTTTATGCCAATAAGTGGTTTTATTTTGACTCATAGCTCTTCTTTCAACTTTCTTCCAACATTTTATGAAGAATCCTAGAGCCCAAATAAGACAACCATACAAAATTATGGTTTGCACTAATTTTCTTAAGCACAACTTCGTGAATTTCCAGCTACATAGATGATTTTTGTGTATTTATTTTGCATATAATAGAGGGTCTTCAATGCCCTCCATTCTCTGTTTTTCCATACAGGATTTCCAATTATAGCTACAAGCAAATTCAAGCTTGGGTATTTGTAAGATGAAACACCTCCAATTTGTCACTATTAAATGTGACGATTATATCCTTATTTCAATTACCTTTTATTATCATACAAAATGCACATCATGGGAAACCATTCATGCACTTTCTCTCATTTCGAGTTGTAAACCATTCAATTCTAGTTTTGGAAGCTTAACTCGATGGGAACATCAAGCAAGGGCCACAATATTCGTAGAGGGAACCGGAACCAACTCGAGGACTTCACTCCATGACCTCATGTTTGCAATTCATAGCACTAAACCACTTGAGCTAACCCATTGTTGCAAGTACTTACAACCATTTTCTTTATTTCTAATTTTACATTAACTTATATCAAAGTACCTGCGGAATTTATTTAGGGCATAAAGATGCTTTTAGATGTTTATGCTTTGTCACTAACACAACATCATGTACATAAATTAATAACAACAAAAGTTCATAACCTATGTGTATTCCTTCTACCCCATTCTTCCTAATTTAATCTTTTGACATATAAAATTAATGTTGAAAAGAGGGAAAATCCTTGTTTCATCCTAATATTATATTTGATTTTGACTTTCCTTCTTCTAATTTTACAATTTGACATTTGAGAAAAATATTTTATTATTTAGGTTACTATTTTGCAAATATTCTCAAATTGAATGCAATGATCAAATTATTTTTAAGAGATCCAGCTGGTGATGGTGATTTTGACATACAATAAGAGGACGATGGTGCAATGATATTAGACAAAGACGATCAACACAACAAATTGAAACCGCGAGGTTGCATGATCGATCCACGCTATAAAAAAAAAATATTGAGTCGAGATCCTCTAATCGATGCCCTGGGAATGATATACAAGAAAAGAAAGTATGTATGCAGCTCATGTGTATATTGAAGGATGTTAGATGATAATGTAACGATGGACAGAGAAAGACACAATCGAGATGAGGGGCAAAGGGCGGAGCCTCTACATCTAGCTGGTTTGGAACTCGACCCACAATTGAATCTTTTAGAGGGTGACCTAGGTGAGTTCGTATGGAGGAGTACATCGAATTTTCAAATGACCCTTATCAAGGGCGGAGCCTCTACATCTAGCTGGTTTGGAACTCGACCCACAATTGAATCTTTTGGAGGGTGACCTAGGTGAGTTCGTATGGAGGAGTACATCGAATTTTCAAATGACCCTTATGAAGGACTCGCAATTTGGTATGGCTGCTGGGTAAGAGGCTAATGTGGAGATTAGTTACTTATTATAAGCTTTCTGTCTGTAGTGTAGTAGAACGTTAAAGTGGGCTTAATGGTTAATAACATGTGTTATTTGGTTGAATATCACATTTTCAAAACTAAGGGATAGGGTTGCTCATTGACTTGTTGTGACAAAGCTTAAAGGGTAGGCTACCCCTTGGATAGAGGCTTACCTTACTAAGTCACTAGTATATATAGCTTGAAGATTGTTATTGAAAAGTTGTTGTTCCCATGATTAAAAAAATGAGTCCTATAATGTAATATTTAATATTGTAATTAATATTTAATAATGTGATTAAAAAGATATCAATGATTGAATTAACTGCTGCTCACCTCTTTAAATAGCTTATTATTAAAAACTGAATTTTATCTTCGGATTAAAGATGCCCTCGGTTGAATTCACTATGCTGCTGTATTATCAACGGAACTTGCTGTATAGTGGAGTGAATTTACGGCAAGAGCTATCTTTGAGCTGCAGAGCATTTAATGCTGTTGCAGAAGACTTGATAACCCTTGAATCTTGAGCAGCTCAAGATCTAACGATCATCAAACTTGCTTGAGCTGTATTAAATGCTTTGCAACTCAATGGATAACTCTTGCCTGAATTTACTATGCTGCTCTACTATCAACGGAACTTGCTGTATAGTGGAGTAACTTGTGAACATCCCAAAAACCATACTGAATCTTTGGAGATACCAAAAACAGTGGCTAAAAAGTATTTGGAAATACCAAAAACAGTGGGCTAAAATTCTTTTGGAAAATGGCGGATATAGGACTGACACAGTCTTTCAGGTCCTAGTCAGAGCAAACGACAAAGGAGGTCATTGGCAGTGGTACTGGAGAACAGAAGGGTACAGTGGAGATCATGTGGAAGTTGGAACACTGTAGATGTGTGAAGCGACAGATCTCAAGATGCACAGACGTCGGTGGAAATTGGAATTACTCTCAGTCTCGCATTGCATTGCATTGTTGTTAAAGTACAGAATTTTTTATGTCTATTGGGAAGCTTGTTGTTTATTGGCCTGTTGTGACAAGGCTAGAAGGGTAGGCCACTTTGGGATAGAGGGTCACTTTAGTGGGCTTTGAGAGGCTTGACCCCTGTTAAGTCACAAGTTATTAGTATATTTGGCTTGCAAGCAGTGGATATACTCTTGGGAGGTTATTGTTTCCATGGTTTAAAAAAAATAGTGGCATTCATGTCATTCACGCTCTGGAGGATCCTGAAGTATAGATAAAGCTCTGTGTTGAGGGGATTCATTTTCTGGAACAAGATTCATTGCACCAGGATTAGATCAAACTTTAATGTCTGGTTATGCCAAGGGAGTGCAGTTGGATTATCAGAAGCCTGTGGGTGTAACTCGTTGTGACAATCTGGAAATTCATAGTCTGAAAGAATTGTCTATTGCAAAACCAAAGGGACTAGTTCATGTAATCGTTGAAAGTACGTTGAGCTCTGGAATGAGCACGTAAATTTGTGTTAGGGGAAGAAGTGAAGATGCATGAAGTCCTGGATATAATGGACTTGATACTTGTAGGCAGATTCCATTGGGGAGGAGAATGAGTGAGAGAAGCATCAAGGAGTGCTCAGTTTTTTTCAAAATGATCTGTCTTGGTTATATTGACTATTTTACTTCTGTTGATTATGTCTAGGCTCGGAGGTTTACTAAATGTCTTGGTTATATTGACTATTTTACTTCTGTTGATTATGTCTAGGCTCGGAGGTTTATTAAATGGTGGTGCAGTTAACAAGGCTCGCTGAATAGTTAGGTTCTTCTCAGTACGAAAAAAATCAGTCATATGGCTGGACTTTTGGTCGGAGTGAATTTAAGAATGGGCTTGGTAGAAAACATCGTCTTGAAAAGGTAATTTGGAAGTTTACTACATGATAGTCCAGTTAACTAGGCTTGCTGAGCAGTCAGGTTCCTCTCAGTACGAAAAAACTCTAGTCATGTGGCTAGACTTTTGGTGAGAGTGGATTTAAGAATGGGCTAGGTAGAAAAGATAGACTTGAAAACACCTGCAATAAAATTGGGGATGATATTCAAGCTAAAATTTACAGTTATGTTCTGACTGTTTTGATCATTCAAGTAGAAGGCTTGTCAATTTGTCCAGCCTTTATGTGAATAGAAAGAGATATATATTGCATTGTAAATGAGGCGCTCCAACCCTTTGTGTATTATTCTCTTCCTTGTGGACCATGCAATAAATCTCTGGAAGTGACTAAATCTAAAGGTCATAATGGATCTCTTCTAAAGGTCACAATGGATCTCTGGAAGTGACTAATTCTAAAGGTCAAAATGGTAAGCAAAATTTCTTTCGGCTCATTGTGTCAAATCTTTTAGTTGAATTTTCTATGTTGGGTCCTCAACCCTGTGGAAAGTAGAATTCGCACTAGCAATTTATTAGTAAAGGAAAATAGGATGGGTCCCACTAGTCATTGTGTTCATTATGAAATACAAAGTGCTATCGTAAAGAGAAGTAGGATGGGTCACACTAGTCATTGTGCCTATTATGAAATACAAAGTGCTATTCAACATTGTGACAAAGTTATTGATGAATTCTAAGATAGAATGGTTAAAGTGCTAAGGAAAAGGGAAGCTTAGCACAAGGATTGGGAGGCAAAAAATGCCAAAGAAATTAAGGCAACTTAAAGGCAACAAATCTTGATGAAAGCACAAATCCAAAGGCAAAAGAACAAAATCTTAATGTTGAATGTTGACAATGGAAGCTAGAAGGAAAAAATTGAGGTGGAAACCATACTTGGGGAATTACAAAAAATAGTCATTCAATTGGAATTGGAAGAGAGGCTCACTTTCAAAGAACTTCTAAATAAAGCTTCATAGAAAGCATCAGTAGACTCACTGGGCATTAATGCAATGGAACAAAATGTGAAGAAAATACAATCGAACATAACCATGAAGCCAAGAAGCAGTAAGGAAATTCCAACTTGGCCTTGGTAGCAAGACTTAGAGTGCCCAACACCTTTGGGCAAGTTTAAATTGCAATCATTCTCTATGTTTTGTAAAATTTTGTTTTTAAATGATAGTTTGTTTTATTTATGCAATGATCACAACTGGCCTAAGAAGAATAAGGTTAGTATGTGCTTGTCTTGAAGTATATTTTTGAACAATCTCTTGATAATTCTTGTCTTACGTAGTATCCCTTCTCTTTTTTAATATAATCTTTATATGTTCTTGTTAAAAAATAATAATATTGTCAAAGTAAAATATATGTATAATCTAAATATGATAAAAGAGTTGCCATAATTTGATGTAAAATTTGTTTGTGATTTGAAGTAATTAATTCAAATTCATTTTAACTCCATTTTCATTTATAACTGTATTTTAACTTCATTTGGCATTTATAAATTGAAAGAGATCAAACTCCTTCAAATATACATCTCTCTAACAATAAGAAGTTTTCATTAGATAAATTTCTAACATTAAATAATTATAATAAGACTTTATAAAAAAATATATTTAATAAAATTGTTTTAGAAGTAAAATAATTGTATTATCGATATAAAAAAACATACTAGTCAGCTTGTTTCTTTTATTGTTATCATAGAAGCTATCTTGTGGTAGTTGATCCATGGATAGCATGCACATCATCCATGGCATGTGGGTGGCCTATCAGTGTTCACTAATCACAAATTAAGTGGTTGTGTTAGTTTAAAGTTAAAGAACAAAACAGTAAATTATCAACTATATAATCAAAATCAATTAATTTTTTTTTTCAGAAAGAAAA
The DNA here is from genome assembly GCA_001517045.1 of Pseudotsuga menziesii. NCBI lineage: Eukaryota > Viridiplantae > Streptophyta > Pinopsida > Pinales > Pinaceae > Pseudotsuga > Pseudotsuga menziesii. The sequence continues at coordinate 184,238 of LPNX010894198.1, forward strand.
AAAACTGATTTTTATTAATCAAGAGTTGCATACTAGATATAGTATGTGTTCTGTTCCTGCTATATGCAGATTTACAAAATGGTCTTACATCTATTCTGATGTATATGTTCCTCCCCTCCGGGATCTGTAAAGATCAGACTAGTCCTAATAGACTATTTTTCTACATGGCTGTAAAGTACCTATGTAGGCCAGCTTCTTGAGCAAAAACTGTTCCATTCTTCGAGCTGAAAAAAGACCGATAATCTGAGAGTTGCTTTCATCTTGAGCTTGAAGTTTGTTGCTGATGTTTATCACTGTCAAAAATATAAGCTTCGAATTTAAATACAAAATCAATTAAATTATATATATATATATAATTTTACCAAGTCTAAGATAATATATTAAACTTTTTATGTATGTAGTAAAACCTTAAATTGTTTTTTATTGTTTATAACTTAGTTTTGTTTTAGTGTAAAGAAACTGGTTAACCAATCAAAATAAAGAAGCATTCAACAAAATCTATCCTTTACCAGCAGGCCATCCTTATCTCGATCGCTGATTCTGTCTATCCAATGAATCTACCCCTTGCCCTGCTCAAGTTTACCAACCATAAAGTGACAGCCCTAAATAATTTGTTACTCTACGTTTTACCATCTTCCAAAAAAATTGATTTATTAAAAGATCTGTTAAACTGCTGTATGATTTATTATTGAAGAAACTTAGAATGCTTGAGAGTCAATCCTATTCCAGTTAATCATCATTACTTACTTTATGTATGTTTTCAATAAATACATCATCACGATTCACCGTTGATCAGTAACTTTATAACAGTGCATGCATCCCTCGCTGCGAAGGAATGAAACCACCGCTGAAACTTTGGACATGATTGTACACACCTTTTCAAATCCCAAATCATTGCAAATATTTGAAAAATCAAAACGTACTCTAAAGAATGAAAGATTTTTTTATCGCTTCATGGTTAAATTTTTAAGAAGTCGCAGAACGATTGGTTGAGATTGCTAAACACGTTTTCAAATCCCAAATCATTGAGAGAATCGGAAAAATCAAAACGTACTCTAAAGAATGTAAGAATTTTTTATTGGTTCGTGTTTAAATTTTTAAGAAATCACAGAACGATTGGTTGAGATTACCCAAACAGATACTAAACATCAGAAAATCAACGTAGTTGTATAAACATAAACATAAACATATATATAAAAGATACTATACGAATTGCGCGAAAGCCGATATATATATATATATGTATGTATGTATGTATATATCCACTTGACGTTGGCAGAAAATAATTTGTAGTTACAGTGATCCGTGAAACGCTGCGGCTGCGGTACATGACACACGAGAAGAGTGACGTGAATTTATTTACTTGGAATTTGAAAGATCACGTGAATAGGTTGGATGTGGAGGATCGTTAATGGATAATGGATTGTAAAGTATTTGAGTTTATCCAGTGGAGTCAGATCCAGATAAGTTGTATGAGAAAAGCTTGGATTCTACATTCCTCTTTCAATTTCAAATCAAATGCATGTTTCAGGGATTGCTCTTTCAATTTCAATTTGTACTTTTCAGGGTACTTTATTTCTGTCATTTTACTTTTGGCTTTTCAGAGTAATTGTGTGTCATTTTACTTTTGGCTTACAAGCAGATCTGTCATGTTGCGTTTGTCTTTTCAAAGTAATTTGTATATAAGCAGTGAAGATGACAGTGTTTTTCAGTGAAGGCAGTAAAATTTATCATAGTTCAGTGGTTTGTCAATATTGACAATGAAATTGTTATTTTTTATTGTTGTCCGTTAGTTTATCAGGTTAGTTTGAAAGAAATAAATTGTAATTACATAAGATTGGGTCTGAGATCATTAACATGTTTTTTTATATCCAAAAAAAATTGGAGTCTAGTCAGGTTTATTAGTTTCGTTATTAATTATCTATGTAAAAGTAGGCATTAGAAGGACAAATTGTTTAAAGGTGTTTCTTCATGTATATATATAAGTTGCACTAATTTATTGTAAAGATTGGCAACTGGGAGTTGTGCCCTTCACTATATTTGCTTTTGTCATACCTTTATTCACTCTTTTGGTGTACTTAATTACTATCAATTTTGAGTGATTAGAAGGCCCTCCATAGTTCTCTACAAGAATTCCAAACCTCTTCAAAATCTATCTTTATACTAACATTTCATTTTATCTAGACCCACAAGAATTCCAAACCTCTTGAAAATCTATCTTTATACTAACATTTCATTTTATCTAGACCCACATTAATCAACAATATCAAAGGATACGATTCAATGCATCTACAACCCTATTAAACTTTCTTGACTTATGCTTTAAAACAAAGTAACTCTCCAAGAATTCTACCCATTTCATATCTCTCTAATTCATCTTCCTTAGGTTGTTAATATACTAAAGTGTTTCGTTATCAATATACAACACAAACATCTTAGACAAGAATAATGTGCCCATTTCTTCAATGCTTAAATTATAGAATAAAATTATTGATCATAAACAAAGTACTTCCATGTAATCTCATTGAACTTGTGAATAAAGAAACCAATAGGCTTACCTTCTTAACACAATACTACTCCAATTGTTTTTCCACTCGCATTGGAATATAGTTGGAAAAGTTTGTTGAAATCTAGTAAATCCAATATCATATATTAAGTGACATTCTTCTTTAACATTTCAAAGCTCCTTTCAAGTGTGGTTGTCCACTTAAAACTCCCCTTCTTCAAGCAATGATGCACATGTACCAATAAGATTTCAAAGAGACTTCCAATAGAAGCTTGCCAATCCATGGAAACCTCTAACATCAAAAGTGCTCTTGGGAACAACCCATTCAACTACAACCCTTTCTTTCTCTAGTTTTATTTGTGAACCTTCTTGGGAAATCATAAAACCCAAGTATACCAACTCCTCTTGCATGAAGGTACGTTTCTTCAAATTTATCAACAAATTATCTTTGTTCATCCATAGTTCCAATATACGATGCAAATGCCTAAGATGCTTCTCTTTTATCCTGCTAAAAATAAAATATCATGAAGATAAACAACAACAAAATTACCTATGGTTTGAGTATCTCATTCATCAACCTATTGAAGGTACTTGGTGCAATTGTCATCCCAAATGACATAACCAACCACTCATTCAATCCTTCCTTTCTTTTGAATGTCATCTTCCATTCATTTCCTTTAATTATAATTTGTTGATACCCACTCTTCAAATGAATCTTGGAAAAGTATCGTACTCCACTCAAATAATCCATAAGATTCTTCATTGTTGGAAATGGAATCTATACTTGATAGTGATCTAATTTATAGCCCTAAAGTATGTACACATCCTTTATTCTCCACTTTTCTTAGGTGCTAGTACTATAGGTATTGCACAAGGACTCAAACTCTATGTTATTGAGCATTTATCTAACAACTCTTGAACTTCTATATTAGCTTCTTTACTTTCTGTATCAATCATCCTATATGGTGCCTTGTTTGGAAAACTCAATCCACGTATCAAATCAATTTAATGGGAAATATCTCTAATTGAAGGTACTCCCATTTGCATATCACTTGTAATAATATTTTTGTATTCCTCCAACAACTCTTTTCTATTGGCATTTCTTTCATCTTTTTCCTCTTGAACCATCTTTTAAAAAAACTACAAGGAAACACTTGAACTCTTCATTTCTTCTAGGAATTAGTTTACTAAAAAAACATAATTTCTTTTGTTGCTCTATCCATCATTTTCATCAATTCCTATATGTAATCTAAATTTTCTTAATTCTTTTTCAAACTAATAAGTATTCTTCATTCCATTGTGAAATACTTATATCATACAACCAAGGTCTACCCAATAATGCATTCATGACAATCGCCCATGGAAACATCATATAAAACTTTATCTTCATAGTCTCGCATTTGACAATTCAACAAACATTGTTGAGAAATATTAATTTAATTTCCTTTCAACAACCATGAAACAATTTAAGCACTACGAAGGGGTGTAGACTTCAACTTAAATTTTTCTACCACTTCTATGGACACTAAATTTTATGTGCTTCCTCTATTTATAACCATATTTCAATACTTCCCTTGTATCTTACACTTTGTCTTGAACAGGTTCTTCATTTATGCAAGTTCTTCCACAATTGTCTCCTCTGCTTGAGTAGCACCCTTGTAAACATAAGATTATTTCCTTGCTCTTGGTGAGTTTCTACAATATTTGATCCAACAAAAGACTCATCCATGTGTGCCACATGTGCTCCTATATCATTTCTTCTTCCATCATGTTGTTTTTAAGACATTTTGACATCTTGTGCCCTTGTTTTCCACACCATGTAGGAACATACCTACCTCCACTTCCTCTACCAAACCTATACCAGTATTGTTGTCTCTTATTTAGCTTTGATCGTTATTACTTGCCTAATCATTGATTTTTTTTTACTTCTCCCAAACCCTGCATGACCTCTCCCTCAACCACTTGTTCATCAAGTGCTCTATTGAATTCTATTAAGCTTCTCTTCAACACCAATAGAAATCCAGTATGCTTCATCTACAATATGAAAATAATGAGTATTCATATCAACCTAAATTTCAAATCTCAAGCATGAAGGTACATTTCTTCAAATTTATACCAACTCCTCTTGCATGAAGGTACATTTCTTCAAATTTATCAACACATTATCTTCTTTCATCCACAGTTCCAATATATGATGCAAATGCTTAACACACTTCTCTTTTATCCTGCTAAAAATAAAATATCATGAAGATAAACAACAACAAAATTACCTATGGTTTGAGTATCTCATTCATCAACCCATTGAAGGTACTTGGTGCATTTGTCACCCCAAATGGCATAACCAAATCCTTTTGTTCTTTTGAATGTCGTCTTCCATTCATTCCCTTTAATTATGATTTGTTGATACCCACTCTTCAAATCAACCTTGGAAAAGTATCATACTCCACTCAAATAATCCATAAGATTCTTCATTGTTGGCAATGGAATCTATACTTGATAGTGATCTAATTATAGCCCTAAAGTATGTACACATCCTTTATTCTCCACCTTTTTTAGGTTCTAGCGTTATACGTATCACACAAGGACTCAAACTCTTTATTATTGAGCATTTATCTAACAACTCTTGAAATTGTATATTAGCTTCTTCACTTTATATATCAATCATCCTATATGGTGCCTTGTTTGGAAAACTCAATCCACATATCAAATCAATTTAATGGGAAATATCTCTAATTGGAGGTACTCCCATTTGCATATCACTTGTAATAATATTTTTGCATTCCTCCATCAACTCTTTTCTACTGGCATTTCTTTCATCTTTTTTCTCTTGAACCATCTTAAGAAAAACTACAAGGAAACACTTGAACTCTTCATTTCTTCTAGAAATTATTTTACTTAAAAAAACATAATTTTTTGTTACTCTCTCAGTGATTTTCATCAATTCCTAGATGTTTTCTAAATTTTCTTCCATATTTTTCAAACTAATAATTATTCTTCATTCCATCATGAAATACTATATCATACAGCCAAGGTCTATCCAATAACGCATTCATGACATCCATCCATGGCAACATCATATAAAACGTGATCTTCCTAGTCTCGCATTTGACAATTCAACAAAGATTGTTGAGAAATATTAACTTAATGTCCTTTCAACAACCATGAAACAATTTAAGCACTACGAAGGGGTGTATACTTCAACTTCAATTTTTCTACCACTTCTATGGACACTAAATTTTACGTGCTTCCTCCATTTATAACCATATTACAATACTTCTCTTGTATCTTACACTTTGTCTTGAACAGGTTCTTCATTTATGCAAGTTCTTCCACAACTTTCTCCTCTGCTTGAGTAGCACCCTTGTAAACACAATATTATCTCCTTGCTCTTGGTGATTTTCTACAATTTATGATCCAACATAAGACTCATCCATGTGTGCCACATGTGCTCCTATATCATTTCTTCTTCCATCATTTTGTTTATTTTCAGACATTTTGATATCTTGTCCCTTAATTATCCACACCATGTAGGAACATACCGACCTCCACTTCCTCTACCAAACCTTTACCAATATTGTTGTCTCTTATTTATCTTTGATCGTTATTACTTGCCTTATCATTGATTTTTTTTTACTTCTCCCAAATCCTACATGACCTCTCCCTCAACCACTTATTCCTCAAGTGCTCTATTGCATTCTATTAAGCTTCTCTTCAACACCAATAGCAATCCAGTATGCTTCATCTACAATATGAAAATAATGAGTATTCATATCAACCTAAATTTCAAATCTCAATCCATTAACAAAAATTGCGACCGTTTGAAATTTTAATTCCATAATGCCCAATCTTATTGACAATCTGAAGAATTATTCAATGTACTATTGAACCGATGTTTCATATTGCCTTGAATTTTGGGCTTGTTTGCATAAAAAGTATTGATAATCCACAAGTAAAATTTTATCTTTCACCTTACCTACCATTTTATTCCACGTCCTAATTTTCTCCTCGTGGTTATCTACTCTATCTTTTTAAACACAGTCCCACCTAAAAAAGTTGGATGCCCCTTGAACTTGGTGGCAATGAACTTCACCTTGTCGGGGTCTTCAATTTTCTCATATTCAATATTTATTTCTACTTCTATCCAATCAATTAAATTCTCATCTTTCAAAGTACAACCATAATTTGAATTTTTCTCCTTAGAATTACCTCTTTAATTTAGAATTCGGAACAATTGCATTGTAGGATCTCTTTCATGGTCATCTACTCACTCTTTTTCTTCAGGTTTTAATTCTAATTATTATCCAATATTACCCATGGGTTTGGCTTCTAACTCTTCCATTATTTATATTGTTTATTTAATTTACTCTCTTAGATATCTCATATCTTCCATATCTTAATATTCGAGGTTTCTCTCGTTCCTCTCATTTCTTCACTTGGGTGGCATGCTTATTCCCACTCTTCTATTAAATATCACTCCAATACATCCACATACCGACATACTCTTGCTAATATCTCCAAGGAATACTCCTCAATTAATTTCTCATTGCTAGAACAACTTCCACTAGCAAAACCCTTTCAACATTGGCATAAATATTTTCCAAGAATCAAAATATCACTTCCAACGACCTCATATGTTGGTTTCTTATTTTCATGGAGTAGTAACTCGCTCTAATACCACTTGATGCAATGTTTCGCTACAATCAAAATCACATAGCAAAAACACAATAATTTCCTGATAGTTCCATCTGCCAAAGGGGCTCCGAAGTATTTTGACAGGAAGGAGCCCACCAAGAAACCCATGATTCAAATTATATTCCTCTGAGTAATATTCGGGGTATTGAAGAAGAAAACCTATTTCTATGGGTTGACTTCAAGCCTCGAGGCCTTGGCAAAAAAAGTCAAACATCTCTTGAAAGCCCTTGAAAGCCATAAATTGTTGGTGCATTTGTTTATCCATCCCCCTGTGAAGATTTAATCCCCTGATTTCCCCTTTGGATGTATGAGCTTGAATTATCTTGTTGAGCCCTTCTGCCATAATAATTAATATGAAAAGAGAGAGGGGATCCCCTTGTTGAATTCCTCGATTCAGGTTCATAGTTAGAGTAGGAGAACCATTCAACAAGATGGAGTAGAAGGTGGTTGTAACCATATTCATGGTCCACTCTATCCACTCTCTTCCAAAGCCAAATGCTCCCATTATGCCTCTCATATACTGTCAACTCAGTTTGTCATAATCTTTGGCCATATCCAATTTAACCATCATACCTGAATTTGTGGTATTTTCAGGGAATGAATGGATTCGTGAACTAGTATGATGCCATCCAAGATGTGTCTACCTTCAACAAAACTTGAATGCTCCAGACCAATCATGATGGGGAGAATCAGTTTCAATATGTTGGCTATTACTTTGGAAATTATTTTGTATATGACATTGCACAAGGTTATAGGTCTAAATATACCCGGTGTGTATGCTCCCTCCGCCTTAGGTATGAGGGTCAAGAATGTCGCATTGAAGGCCCTTAGGACTCCGTGAGTTTGATGCAATTCTTCCACAATTTCCCACACTTCTTGTTTTATTAGATCCCATAAATGATGGAAAAATTTTGCCGTGAAGACATCTGAGCATGGCACTTTCCCAATCGTCATTTGGTTCATTGCCTCCTCAACCTCCTGAAGATCTATGGGTTTTTTCAGCATCTCATTGTGTTCTTGAGTGACCACCCTCAGGATGTGCTGGGTGATTTTTTCGATATCCTGCTACCTATCAGCTTGGTCCTCAGTCAGGAATATTTTGAAGTGTTGAACTAACTCTTCCTCAAATTCCCCTCTAGTTTATGCCTATCCTCCATGAGTCTTCCTTAATTTATGAATATTTGACCTATATCTATTTTGAATCACCGTATTGTGAAAGAATTTGGAGTTACGCTCTCCATCCTGTAGCCATTGGTTTCTTCACTTCTGTTTCCAGAATATTTTTTTTTCGACGTTCAAATTCTCATCACAAGCCCTCACCGCTGCTTCAATTCCATTAAAACAGTCATCCAAACCAAAATTGATTTGTTGAGAAAAGCAGTCAAACTTATCCAATCTCTCGTCAATCATCGACACATGAGTAACCAACTGATGAACTGAAGCAATCATACCCTCCATTTGTTCATGTATCCATTTCATACGGTGACAAAATTCATGTATGCTTGTCTGAGCTAAACTAACTTGCTCAACAAGTTCCTCAATCTGTTTTTCTATGTCCATATTGACAATGTCACCCCATATCATGTCAATCATGTAAACACTGGTAACGAGTCTACCACTAAGGGAAAGACACACCAAATTCTAACAAGAACTACCTCCAGAAGAAACAAGGTTCACAACCCAACCAATATTTATATCAAAAATAACATATTTGACAAAACAACCATAGGGAAAAATACAAAATTCCTCACTACCACTGAACCAGTCCAAAGGAATAAGAGAACTTATATTTGCAGACTCAAAGGACAAAATCACCCAACAAAAATCACCAACCAAAAGTGACAAAACACTAATGTCCCAAACTTGCCAAACAAAGGAGAGTTGAGGCACTGCGATAAAAAATTACATGATAACACAACCATGTCATGTCCCCTCCCCTCATCTCGACGATGGAGAGGACGCGGCCTAATTTGTTGTTGCTATCAACGGGAAAACTGGTCCCATGTACATAATATAAAATGCATTGAACATAAAATGCATACACATATGCATAACAATGCAATTACATAGCGGAAGCAAATGTCATTCATTCAAGCATTCAACATTTTCATAATTCGTAAAACAAGCACATACAGTTGCAAAGATTAATTCATAAATCACAAGAATACTTATCTTGAGAAGAAGCTTCCCCGCAACTAGCTATGTTGATGCAACGTTCCACCCAACCATAGGCCAAAGTGCTCATTAATCTCTCAGCATAACTGCCACCCCCGAGCTGGGCATGATTTCCACAAGGAAATAGGGAACACGAACTTACACACAACAAGACTATACACCCACATTCAAGCCAATAATCATCTCCAAACACAGTGGTCCCACAAACAGATGGGCTCCTTGGACTTACTCAGTCAAGCCAACAGAAGGATGCACTTCACAGCAAAATACAAGTTTTGGGTATGGGAAAAAACGGGCCTAGGTACCAAAATTGAAAATGGCAAATGGGGGGAAACAAACCAAGTGATGAAATCATTTCAGGAAACGTTGAATGGCCTCACAGAGGCAAAAATGACCTCTATTCACACCCAAAACATGGATCTATCTTCCCAACCAAAACAGACTGGTAAAATGGGGAAAAACACCCTATGAGAGAAATATGGTTTCACAAAACGTTTCTGGGCATTACAGGGACTAAAATGGCCTCCATACGCACCCAAATCGTGGGTCTCCTTTGCCCATTCACTGCACTATACCAAAAACGAACTCCTGGGTATGGGAAAATGAGGAAATGGTAGAAAAATCGTGGAGGTAAATGTATAGAAAGATCCAGCTGCGTGAGGAAGACAAAAACGCTTCTAAAACCCAAATCATGGATCCTTGCTACACATTCATTCAGCAATACCAAAACGAATTTCCAACCATGGAGAAAATGGAGAAAACTGCCAAAATTGTGAAGGGAAACACAAGGGAGCTCCAGTTGCGCGAGAGAGAAAAACATATGGATGGATAATGGGATGGGCCTGCATTTCCAAGCATTTACTTGCCCAAGAAGTCAAAAACACGTTTCCCCAAAAATGGGTAGATTCCCAATTCGAACTCCCATACTCTTCCCATCCCCATGCATTAACTAACTCAACCACTTCTGGATGACTGGGCACAAAAGACAAAACAGGTAGTTGATAGTTTTATGGATTTTCCCTTGACATTTGGATTTCCCCCCATTGGCCCAAGAGTTTGAATATTTCCCTACCCTATCCCTTAAGAAATCATGCCCCCATCTCTTAATGTTTGCAGTCCCATAGCTAGTTGTTGCTTCATATTAATATGTACATTTAAATGATATATCAAAATATGTCTACCGTATTTGACTTAGCACTATCACCATAGGTATCAGCCTCGATCACCTATCCACAAAACATCCATCAATGGCAGGGCCTTGGCCTTGAGCTCCATGCCATGATCTCAATACAATATTTAAATTATGTACAATTAAATACCAAGGGGTTAAGACCGGGGTATAACAAACCATATGCTAGCCTCGACAAAAGAACACCTATCTCCTCGATCCAAGGAGAAGGCAAAGAGGTACTCAGCATTCACACCACCATTACACTTATGCAATCCTCCCATTGTTTAAGACTTTTGAAACAACACAAAGGAAAACAAACCCGGCCACAACTTGTAAATCATCAAACATTCACAGAACTATAGTAGTCGTCACTGACTTTATCTCCACAAATGGAGCGATCTGAGTAGAAATACCATCACACCAGCCAACATTAAAGTCGCTTACACCACCCTTTGAAATACAGACTTCTTCAAATGCTAAGAGATCATTCGGGCTCCACTTGTCAACAATCGCATTAACACTGATGGAATCCTCTTGTTGCCAATTTGGAATGTTAAAGAGGTAATCATGCATTGAATTGATAAATGCCAAAGAACGAGCCTTAGGGGAGCCAACATTGTTGAATTGAGGCCCCATTTTTTATTAATCCCTTGGGAAGATGAGAGGCTTGATTAGCTAGACCATCGGCTATCGAGTTTAGATTTCTTCAGACATGAAATAGTTTATGCGACTGGAATTGAGGAAGTAAACTTAAGATATGTTTATGAAGACGCTTGGCAATTTTCATCTACAATATCCTGACATTGCCTAGATTGTGAGAAGATGAGAAGAGAATCACCTATAATTATTTTCAGGAGACAACTTCAATCCCAAGCATAGAGCAAATCATTCTACTCGATTATTAGTACCAACTCCTAAACCACAAACATAGGTCCTAACTATATTTTCTCATGAAAAAAAAACACCTATCACCTTAAATAAAATATTATTATAAATAAAATAATATAAAAAATATAAAATAGAAATAAACACTTTATTATTATATATATTTTAAACCCATAAAAATATTAACCAATTCATATAGAGTTTAATCCCACTAAATTACCAACTAATATTTTAACTAATAATTAAATTAACATACATCTTAATAAATAAATATTTATATGTCATTTTACTCCCGACAACGTATGTCTGTAATGTAATGCCATGTTCTTTCTATTAACAATATTTAATGGTACTTTAAAGGCAGTTTACATCAATATCATATCATAAAAGATGTCATTTTTAGGTATTTAGACTTCGGTAGAGGACTTAAAATTATTAATCAGCATAGATCCATTTTAAACTTGGATCTAGAAAGCACCCAGAGGGATCCAATTTATTTAGGTGTAAGTTATTTTTATCTTAAATTTTGAAATGTTCATAAAAAATTACACCTCAAACATTTTGATCCCTTTAGTGTTTGGTAAATCCAGGTTTAACATAGATCTTTTAATTACTTTTCATTTGGTTTTATTATTGATTTTTATTATTTGATAATTTACGCAACATGTCTTTCTCTATATTATTTTTTGTTTACACTATATAAATATATGAATCCACAATATAATTTTTTTTTTATTTATTTATGTAGATTAACATAATGTTTTTTTTTTTAAATGTTGGCTAGCATAACATGACAGGATCTCCCCATACTAAGCAGAGAGCACCTAGCTTCTCTAGGTGCACTAATGGTTATTGGTACTTTAAAGACACTTTACATCAATATCATATCAAAAATTTCAAAATTTCATTCTTAGGTATTTAGAGTTTGGTAGAGAACTTAAAATTATAGAGGTTGGTAGAGGACTTAAAATTATTTTAGTTATTTTTTAAGGGGGAAATTCTTAATATATATTGGTTTTTCATGAAAATGGTAAAAATATATATGTTAATCCACTTATGTAAATACTTAATAGATATCGGTTTTTCATGAAAATGGTAAAAACTATATGTTAATCCTCTTATGGAAATACTTAATAGATATTGGTTTTTCATGAAAATGGTTAAAAACATATGTTAATCCACTTATGCGTTGACTCGTCACATCAATATTATTAAAAAAACACACACAATTTTATTCAGATATTAAAATATTTTTTTTTCAGAGGAATATTAAAATATTTATTTATACTTACTTATATCTTATAATTCTAAATAATATCTTTTACCAAAAAATTCTCTTTCCACTTCAAATAATGCAATCTTTACAACTTTATTTTTTTGTCTTATGCATATGTATCATGTTTATGATGTTTACTTTCATGAAGAATATATATATTTTCCTTTTATAAAGAGTGCATTGTACTTTTCAAACTCGGCCAATAATTTGATTCGAATTTTATTCTACATGATACATAAATATTAATTATTTATATTATATATTTTTCAATTTTATTTTCAAAATATTATATTAATTTTAAAAATGCATAAATATTATCACCCTTATACATTATACACTCAAGTTTAAATTTGATTAATTTAAAATCAGAATCTTATATCTTGATAATAATAATAAAATATAAATTTTACTTATCCTTGCTCTATATTATTTGAGTAAAAGTAAAATTAAAATACATAGAATACAATTTGGGTCATCCATTCAGAAGGTGGTACTCCAAGTGATAAAATAAATATAATCTTGGTAAAATATTGATGATAAAATATAAATATAATATTTAAAAAACATAGAAGGTACAGAAGTGTAAGGTATTGTAATGATAATATTTAAAAAATATAGAAGGTATAGAGGTGTAAGGTATTGTAACGATAAAAAGAATTATAATTTTGAAAAAAAAAAAAGTGTAAAATGAATTTAATAGAATACATTCTTTTAAAATTGTAAGAAATCCAAAACACATTTTTTTAAAATTGTAGGTAATGAGTTTAATGAGACAAAATCAAATCAAAAGGTAAGGTTTGTGGATAATTTTTTAAATAATTGATAGAATAATAATAATAATAAATTATTTATATGATTTGAAATGATAGAAGCTTGACACACTTCCATGTTACTCAATATCAAATTGGTTTAATGTGTTTTTAAATAAAGTGTTTTTCTTTAGTATATATTTGTACACAAGATTTGTCCATAATTTCTATTTAACCAGCATAGATCCAAATCCTAGGCTCTATCAAGCCCCGAGAGGGATCAAATCTCTTCTTAGGTATCCATTGATTTGATTCAAACCAAAAGACACATATTTTTAGTTAAGGTCCACATATATTATTATTATTATTATTATTATTATTATTATTATTTATGGCCGACATATAGTATTTTTTATTATTTTTTATTTTGTTATAAATGAACATTACAACATTTCTCCATACATGGTTTTAAATACATATGCAAGGCCTTGCATATGGTCTTAAAACCATTTGCAAGTCCCTCCTAAACCATGTACAATAAAACCATGGGTTGTTTAGGAGGCCTTGCACATGGTTTTAAAACCATCGGGAAGGCCCTCCTAAACCATGTACAATAAAACCATGTGCAAGGCCAACATTTTTTTGCAGATAATTCAATTTTTTATTTTTTATTATTTCATTAGGTAGGAACATTACAACATCTCCCCCATATTGTGTTTTTTTTCCCGATTCACATTTTTTTTACGGCTAATTAAATTTTTACTTTTTTATTGTTTTGTTAGGTAGGAATATTACAACATCTTCCATTTTTTTATGGATAATTAAATTTTTACTTTTTATTGTTTTGTTAGGTAGGAATATTACAACATATTCCCCATATTAGGTGGTCTTTTTGGCCGACATTTATTTTGGCCTATAATTAAAAAAATTATTTGTTATTAATAAAAATAACGTTACGTAACATTACATAACGTTACTTAACGTTACAAGATCTCTCCCATACTCGGCAGTAAAGAGCCTCTTGGTGCAAAGAACATGGAGGATCATTTATTTGATTATAGATTGTGGCAAAGTCATATATACACACTTTTTCCTTTTGCATTACCAGATTGTCAATATATTGATTTGCAAAATTTCATGTTTTAATCTAGCAAAAATGTATAATATTAAAAAATAAAAACTAAAAAAATTAAAATTATATTTTTAATTTTTAAAAATATTTTAAAAAGATCAATTCAATATTTTTTACTATCAAAGTGATAAATTATTTATTTATATTAATATTTTACTTACAATAATAGTAATTTGGAGGGAATTATTTCATAAATATCTTGGAATTGATTATTATTATCAACTTTAACTATTACAATAATGAGAAAATGATAGATGGAGGGTGGAAAGCTTATTATAAATTTGAAAAGAGTAGTAAATCAATGAAAAGGGCTTTGACTTTGAGACAAGCAGAAACTCTTCTTTAAAACTCTAGTCAAATCCAAAGGCGTTTTAAAACTTATAATCTCAAAAATAAAGACAATACACTTTATCCTATCATCTTCATAAAAACAAGTGTCTTCCCCGTTTAGAATATGGTTATGACTAGGAACCTAATATACAAGAACAAGATAAGCATAAATATGTCAAATCCAAGAAGAGGTCACTATGCAAATTAATTATAATATTTAAATTATTTTTATATCTGAATTTAAGGAGAATTTGTGATGTGATAAAAAAATTAAAGGATAAAAAAATTTAGGATATTATAAGAAGATGATCAACCCTAATCTAGAATATGAAAGATTGAAGATGAAAAGTACTTTCTTTTCACCCACATCAAATGACAATTTCAAAATATTTGTTACAATACCAACATTCTTAATATTTCAATTCATCAAAGTTATAATGATTTAGGAATGCTTTTCTTAAAAGCTTTTTGGCCAAAAAAAAAAGGCTAAAAAAAACAAGTAATTCTTCATCACCATTACCATAGCAAGTATTTTGGACCGTGCCTCCCAAGGTAGGCCACTGATGGGTGGAGTTGGGGATATCATCCATCTCTCCTCTACTAGGTTTATTCATTTTGCAGCTGGTTTGGGAGATGCCTCTAGTAATCAGGCTGAATTAGTTGCAGTCAATATACTCTTGAGGCTTTCTCTTGCCCTTGGAGTGGGCAAACTTCAGGTTATTGGTGATTCTTTGTTGGTAGTGGATTGTCTCAAAGAACATAAGCCCCCTATTGACATCTTCCTTCTTGCATACTTTGAGGACATTCAGAGAGGGAGGACCCATTTCTCATTCCTCTCCTTCCAACATAGCTTCAGAGAAGGTAATGCTGAGGCTGATGGCCTATCCAAAAAAGACTTGCTCCGGTTTTATTGATAAATGGGAGCTGACTAATGGTTGGGTCATTTAGTACTTAGTCTTCTCGGTGTTTTATTTTTTATGTTAATTTTGAGTTGATAGACTTTCAGGACATTTAAATAGTTATATTGTTAAGTATGACTAACTAGTTTTCCATTGGCTGAAGTTGTTTTGAACTTTAAAAACTGAAAGACAACTTTATGAAATGCAATGACCTAACCGTCAAATAAACAATATAGTTTTAAATATATAAAACTATAATATTTTCTAAAAAGGAAAACACAAACATAACAATATTATTTCAATAAACACTCATTAACTTTTAAAAATAAAAATTATTTCAATATAATAAACCTATTAAATTAACCAACCAAACATAATTTCCATTTTAACTTTATCCAATCTCCTGATATGTATTCAAACTGTGCTTTTTAAATCTACTAGTCAACACTATAATATTTTTATTTTTTTATTTATTGAATCTGCTATTTGAAAATTGCCAGATTACAACTTTTCATCATACAGAATCCATATTTTTTACTTTTTATAGATTTTCTTATTAAATATACAATCTGAAAATTACTAAATTGTGACTTACCTTGATGCAGAATCCATTAAAAAAAATCCAAAAACAAAGTCCAAGCAAAATAGTGTAATATTTGGATTACCTCAACTCTTTGTATTTTAAGAGAAAGTAAAGTGGATCATATGTACGTATAAGGTATTAAAATGTAATATATGGAACAACCATTATCGTATTTTACCGTATATTGAATTACATATATTGTATATCACGTGTATTTATAAGCTCTGTGCGGGCATTTTGATTCACGGAGCAGGCCAGACACTGTGGGCACTTTACATTTCATTTGGTTAATTCGTTGGATTCAACTGGAGGATTTTGTATGCACTGGAGACCATTTTTGTGGGATGTCAGCTGGCCACGACAGACCACTAGATTGCCTCTCTGTGCTCATCAACTGACTGTGATGAAGAAAATGAACGATATTTGCATGTTTATGAGCACCAATCTGGTTTAATTTTAATGTTTAAGCAAGCATGGTAAGTGTTGCTGAGTGGAAGGATTTTCCTAAAGGCCTCAGGGTTCTGGTGTTGGATGAGGACACTGAGGCAGCTGCTGAAACCAAGTCCAGACTGGAAGGTTTTGAATATGTTGGTAAGTTTGATTAAAATCCTTAATTGCACGTAAATATTGGCAGAGACACCATGGAGTAAGTTTCAATGTACAGGACTTCTTGATCATGGGGATCTCGTTTGAAAAATCTCAAATCTGGAACTGGACTCAGAGGTTTCAAGTTTTCAATATTGCTCTACTGATCAGATAATTTTGATGAGATCTCAAGAATTCTGTCAACATGGTGTTGCATTTGAGGTCTTGTATCTCTGGACTAACTTTATAAAAACTAAAGTATGGAATGCTCTTCTGCAATGGCAGAGAATTTGGGGAGGAATAGTGCTATGCTGGATAGTATAGAGGAGTAACATAGTTGATAATGCGATAATGCTAAGTTGGACCAACAAGCTATTATGAAACAGTTGATCCATGGCATTTAATGATCTCAAAGTCTCATGGACCCATTTCATTTCCAAGTATAGAACAGGTCCTACAAAAGGATCTGAGGCTTATTGTCAGATTGTCTTACTTTTTATTACTAGCTGGGGTGACTGGGTGTGAAGTTGGGGAGTTGATTCTGCCAGTACAATTTGTTGGGTTGATCTATCATCTGTTGCATAGGGTGTATTGGATATGAACATTGGCACAGATTCATCGGTTTGATATACCCTTTGAAATTTAAAAAGTTCAAAGATGTATATATAGAATTAACACGAATAACCTACATATCAAATATTAAAAGTCTAAGTATGCAACCCTGAGCTTCCCAGATGGATGGGTTTGTGCCAATGGCACCTAGGCACATTCTACAACTTAAATATGATTCACGCGTCAGGGGCCATATAGCCTAGTAACCCATGGATAACCATTGCTACAATCATAATTTTTCTTACAAGTATTTGCATCCAATTCCATAGCTGTCATACTTTTTTGCATAATCTTCCTTCATAGGCCAAGATCCATCAGATTTAGAATATAGGAGGAGGTTTGCTGTTCTGCACTATCTGTTCTTGCTGGGATTTTTTCTTTTGAAATAATGTCAGATCTGTGTAAATAATATGCCTTGTACCTGGTTCCCTCTTTCCTTCGCTGGAGTTCTGTTTTGGTTCTTTTCCATTTTCTGCATATACCCGTGGAGGTGTTGTTGATTGAGTTTTAATGATGGTCTGTGGCAGTTTCCACCTTCTCCAACGAAACAGAGGCACTGGCTGTGGTTGCAAATGAGACTAATTCATTCCACGTTGCTTTGGTTGAGGTAAGTTAATTCATTCCACGTTGCTTTGGTTGAGGTAAGTTTATTGGCCTTCTTGTTGCTTTTCTACTGGCAATCTTTTGTCCCTAAATTAGCAACTATTCAGTTTCTTAACAATACCCTGTATTCTCTGTTGTCTGTCGCCTGGTTTTAATCTCGTCCTCTTGGTTGTAGGTGAGCACAGGTAACAGCTGTGGCGGTTTTAGGTTCCTCCAAACTGCCTGCGATATACCAACCATTAGTAAGTATTTTTTTTTAACCATGGGAACAGCAACCTCCCAAGAGTATGTGCAACAGCCTGCAAGTCAGATATACCAATAACTTGTGACTTAGCAGGGCCTAGCCTTCTCGA
This sequence comes from Pseudotsuga menziesii, assembly GCA_001517045.1. Classification (NCBI taxonomy): domain Eukaryota; kingdom Viridiplantae; phylum Streptophyta; class Pinopsida; order Pinales; family Pinaceae; genus Pseudotsuga; species Pseudotsuga menziesii. Next base: position 202,789 of record LPNX010894198.1, read on the forward strand.
AGCCCACCAAGGTGAGCCTCTATCCCAGGGGTGGCCTACCCTTCAAGCCTTATGAGCTACCCTACCCCGCAGTTTTGTGCCTGCTACCTTCAGGAAGATAACACATATTTTTAACCATTAAACCCATTAGTAAGTATTATAGGGAGGATATTAAAGGGAATAGAGGGATGTCTCTTTTAATCTATCCTTTAAGTTTTGTCTGTCAATAGCCCTGATGCCGCTTTTTATATTGTCATGCAGTGATGTCAAGCAGGAGCTGCCTGAGCACGACGATGAAGTGCATAGCAGTAAGTTTCTTCCTCTTATTTAGGTGCTACCTACTCGGTCATCGGTGCACTTTTAACCTCTGCTAAGTTTTATCTATGTGCTAAACGAACTTAAGACTTTCATTCATGAAACAGCTCGGAGCATCGGAGTTCTTACAGAAACCAATATCTGAGGACAAGCTTAAAAATATTTGGCAACATGTGGTTCACAAGGTTTGTGCTTTTTTATTTGAGTAGTTTGACAAGCCAGTATGTTTATGTTAATGGGACAAGCCAGAAGAGAGTGGTTGGTTGATTAACCTTCCCCTTCTCCTCCTTTATAAGATATCGAATTGTTTTATTCTTTTGATATAATGTATCCTTTTGTGCTATAGATGGAGAAATCCATAGTTCATCATTCGCGGTATATGTGCAGGCATTCAATGAATGTGGTACTGTGCTTTCAGAATCTCTTAAACCAGTTAAAGCAACTATTTTATCCATGCTTCATCTGGGGCCTGAGCACGCTAATGTTAAAAGCGCTCAAAAGGGAGATTCATCTGGTGGAAGCAAAACTGAGGCCAGTGCTCTACATGAGGTACAGTCTTGCACTCCAATTCCCACAGATTCTGTAAAGCAAGACACAAGCATTGAACCCTGTAATAGTGAAAAATTTCCAGCTCCATCAACTCCTCAACTGGAACAGGGAGGTAGATCCCCTTCTGAGGAGGATAAAACTCTTAGATTAGACGATGCCACAAACTTCAAAGCTGGAACAGCGCATGCTGACAATAATTGTGAGTATGAAACTATAAGAGAGTTGAGATTAGGTGCTGAAGCAACATCAGCCTGGTCATCTCAAGTTGATAGCCCAGCATCTGTAAAGAAAGAAATTCAGGAGATGTATAGAATATCACTGAAAAGAAGAAATAGTAGCCAATGTGGACTGAAATCCGTCGACATAACAAACGACCAGTTGGGGAATGAAATTGCTTCTAGGGTTACCAGTTTACACTCAAGACTTGGGACTGTAGATGTGCAAGTAGTTAATGCTCCTGGTATTGCAGAAGAGGAAGTGGGTTCTGCTGAAGGTTCAAAGAGTGACGATGAGAACATTGAAAAAGAAGCTATATTGTCTTCGTACGCTTGTAATGAAGAGAATGTAGATTCCAGTACAGAAGATATCAAGGGAAAGAAGAATAATACAGAACATGATTGCAAAAAGTCCAATATTGCTTCTAGCAAGAAAAAGTTGAAGGTAAGACTTAGCAAGAAAACGTTTAGGGTTAGACCTCTATGTGAAGTGTATGTACCAATTATTGAAGGACATTTCTAGCATGTGTGGACTAAAGGTATTTCTACGTGTAGGTAGAATGGACAATGGACCTGCATCGGCGTTTTGTGCAAGCAGTGGAGCAACTCGGAGTTGATCAGGCAATCCCTTCAAGAATTTTGGAACTTATGAAAGTAGATGGCTTAACTCGGCATAATGTTGCTAGCCACCTACAGGTTAGTCATTCTGGGAATAAATGTTCATAATTTTTTCTTCTTCCAAAATGGACCTTTTTATGATCAGATTCCTTGAATTGACTTTTTACCAGAATATGTCATAATGTTTAGATGTGCAATATGATGTATGAGATATTCCTCAGTATGCAAGGCAGAAGATGTTCTGTAGCCTGGGGAAATTGTATTATAAACATAAAAAATTTATTGCACCCTGGATTTGCTGGTAAACAACAAAACCATACAACTGCCTTAAATACCATTAACAACAAAGGGAACCTCGTGCTTTCTGAAATCTACTTATAGAGTAGACAGTTGTCAATTATAAGTGCACATTCTGTGAGGATGCCGTTGAGCAAGGGTTCATTGATCTATTATGACCGGGGGTATGATATGCAGAAATATCGTTCTCACAGAAGGCACATTTTGCCAAGGGAGGATGAAGTTGCAAGCAGGCGATATTGGCAGCATTTTGATCCTGCATGGACTAGAACTAAGCAAGATGAAGCTTGGAGTCGTAAAGGGAATCCTGCTGCTGTACCAATTCTTGGATATTCACCAGTTCAGCTACATCCTACACCACATGGGACTCCTGTGGGCCAACCTCTTCATGTCTGGGGACATCCCACTATAGATCAATCGCGTAGTCACACGTGGCAGCAACTTCCTGTGGGGACTCCTACTACATGGCAAGCACAGGATGGCTCTTTCTGGAAACATCCAGGGGTATAGTTTCAAATTTGAACCAGATTGTTTTTTATTCTTTTCTTCTGTTTCATGTTTGAATATGGTATATTTTGTCATATTAATTATGTGTTGATACAAAATAGCATCTGATACAACTTCTTGCAGGTATGCGTTGATGCTTGGGGTTGCCCCACACTTGGGGTGCCATTCTACCCCCAACCTATGACGGTAGGTACTTATACTTGGTGTGTAATTGTGAAAATTTAGAACTATTTGCATGCATAGTTGATAGTAATGATTGCTTGTATGGAACAGAAGCTACCTGCAAATCATGTTCACAGATCAACCCCAAATCCAAATTCAACAATACAGGGTGTTTCAGTTCAACATACTCCAATCTCTGATCCACTTAATAATAATGGATCTCCTTTATGGGAAAAGTCCCTTAATGGTCACCCGGTATTCCTATTATCCACCTAATCTTTAACGATATAGCAATGTTATGTGCATCATTGCATTACATCTTGTCTCTTCAATTGTTTTTCAGATTGGTTAATGATTCAGTCTATTGTGTTCTAGAAAAAAATGAAATGGCAATATGCTGATTTCACTTATTGATGGAATTATCTCTGTGCAGCCAAAGGAGGTAATCGATGAATCTTTTAAAGAGGCTTTAAATAACCCTTGGACACCTCTTCCTCTGGGCCTCAAACCTCCATCAATGGAGAGTGTTATGGCAGAGCTCCAGAGACAAGGAATTAGTAAAATTCCACCCCCTGCTTCATAAACAGCCATTATCATGCAGTTGGAAAGTCAAAAAGTTTAGAATGCAATGGGAATTTGACCAGCAACAATTCTCCCTTGTCAGATCAGAATGAGTCCTTTCCAGTGCTTGTACTACTCTTTACCCCCTGCAAAAAGAGCTCATTTTTCCTCATAGAGATTATCTGCACCTCACATGGTCCATCTTTTTCTCAAGGGAGTCATTGAAGAATGCATCAAGTTGAAGAAAACACAAGCCCTGCAAAGGAAACATCTGTAAGAGCTCGGCCAAAGCACTCACTGCAAAATCATGTTATGCTATTGAAGCTTCGAAAGCCAGTTGGTTTGATCATTTCTCCGAGGTATAGAATTTTATTCAAGTGTTCCAAGCTTCACTTGAATAGTTCGTAATGGGCACATGTACACAGCCCATTATTTCAATGATGTGCAATGTATGAGCAAAATATTGCTATTCAATATTTGGGAGTTATTCCTCCTATTTATTGTAATCTCCTTGTTTGTATATCACTGTAAATCAGTGTAATTTGAACATTTTCAAGTATTAATTGTTTAACATCTTCTATCACAGTAATTTTTACCATTTTTGCAAGTGAGAGTATGAAGGATTACATTAATGAATTAGTATCTCAGTGGACTGCAGTAATCCTGTAACTTTACCATCATTTATGTGTTGCTGAATTTATGCCTTTAAATATGGTTAACAACAATAAGTGGGGTTATAATAATAAAGTTATTGGCCATTTGATTCATTTTACTAATTTAATCTAACTTTTTTTATTTTTATAAGTTTTTTAATATAATGAGTTCAAGTGGACTATTCAAACCTTAATAACTTAAATACTTCAAGCAATTAATCTTTCTCTCTCTATATATAATTTTTTTTTAAACCCATTTCGCTATCTTACCATATAGATGGGATTCAATTTTATTGAATATCTTGATTACACTTATCCAATAACTTAGCTATCTCCAAAGACCAGCTTCATATCTCAGTCATATTGATTGGATTCAATTCTTTTGAGTATCTTGATTGCATTGCTCAAATAACTTAACTTTCTTTTGGACCATTTCTTCTACACGTTTTGTATTATCTTGAAGTGGATAATTTTTTCATAAGACATATTGCCCTTTTTTTTAACCTAAATGAAAGCATTGGAGCTATAATAGCAAACAGGCAAGCTCTCAATCTCAACAATAATCTGAATTTATAACAATAATTCGTAATAAGTTATTTACAAACCATCTTTATCTAAGTTCCAAGCACCTAATCCCAAAACTTAAGCATTGATGGTTTGCAATTTGGGGGAAAGACCTCACATTTGGCTTGAGCTAACCATGGAAACTAGAAGAAACACAACTTATAACAAAGGGATCCACATGAATCATAATAAAGTCACACCAAGGTTTCAAGTAGACAACTGCTTTGTCCTTATGATGTGCCTTACCAAGAGGCTCGAAATGTTGACCTAACATGGATTTGTCCATTAACTCAATCGCAGACTCTGAGATCTCAAACCAAACTGTATATTCCCAAGATACATTTTAATAAACTTTATTGAACTTTGATTAGCATAAGATAAAATTGCCACTCCACTCAAAGAAGATCCACGACATGACTTAAAGAAAGACTCCTCATTCAAATAAGCACTTTGGAGAAGTTGGCAATATGCCTTACACACTTTCATTTTCCCATTAATGCCACCTTCATATCAAATTATATGAAGCTTTGTCGATCAACTTGTGTCATGAATGAACTTACAAGAAAATAAATGGGCTTTATATCAAATTATATGAAGCTTTTTTCATCAACTTGTGTCATGAATGAACTTACAAGAAAATAAATGGGTTGTTGCCAACAAAAGGCAGCTAGAAAGACTCTCATTCTTGAATCGGCGAACAACCGAACCCTTGGGACCTTCTTCAACCCCAGGATGCGATGAGTCAACATCGAGGTGCCAAACGAATCCGTCGATAAGAGCTCTTGGGAGTCATCAGCCTGTTATCTCCAGAAAAAATAGTAATGGGTCAAGCTTCTAATTTAGATAGGACATATAGGACTTCATCCTAGGACCGAAATAGCACTTCCCTTATAGATATACCAATAGCTTAGTTTTATTAGTAGCTATCGACATAGCTGACTTTCATCTCTGTTCAACCAGTAAGTCTCACAATCAGGCAGGGCTATGCCTTCCCTCCTCTTCCTTATATAATCCTCACTCCATCTATCCATCTCAGCAGGTACGAGCGAACCTCTGGAGTGAAAAGAAAAAAGCACCCCCTCACCAGTAGTTCCCTTTAGACTATGGCTACCAGACCAACCTATCATAAAAATGAACCCAGAGCTGACCCACTTGGTCTCACTTAATAAAGATAAGTGTCTCTAACAGTACCTCCTAAGCTAAGCGATTTATTCAGGAAATAGGTAGAAGCAGGTCTAGGTCATAAGATGGGTGGGTAAAAAGGGTGTATAGGAGGGACTAAAAAGTGGACTCATCTAATAAGAAAGGATTAACCAACTAGTCTTATGACATACAAATTAAGTCTAAATTGATATTCGCATATATATACATAACTTATACTTATGCATCATTAAAATGGAGACTAAGAAATCCAGCATTTCACTTTAAGGTGGTCCTCCAAGGTGTAGTTCATTGATTTTTTTAAAGGATAATGCACATGCATATAATTTATTACCTACCAGACCAACCTATCATAAAAATGAACCCAGAGCTGACCCAGTTGGTCTCACTTAATAAAGATAAGTGTCTCTAACAGTACCTCCTAAGCTAAGCGATTTATTCAAGAAATAGGTAGAAGCAGGTCTAGGTCATAAGATGGGTGGGTAAAAAGGGTGTATAGGAGGGACTAAAAAGTGGACTCATCTAATAAGAAAGGATTAACCAACTAGTCTTATGACATACAAATTAAGTCTAAATTGATATTCGCATATATATACATAACTTATACTTATGCATCATTAAAATAGAGACTAAGAAATCCAGCAATTCACTTCAAGATGGTCCTCCAAAGTAATAAATTATATGCATGTGTATTATCCTTTAAAAAAATCAATGAAGTGCACCAATGTACTGTGATTTTTCCGTCACATAGCTATGCCATTGCCAAAGCTAGTTATCTTCACCATCATCATGGAGCTTAGCAATCACATTCTCCATTGGTTTATTAAACTTTTTCATCTTTATCAATGAGTTAATATCATTGTTATTATAATCTCTCAAAGTCTCATTTTCTTTTCTCAAATTGATAATTTATTTTTTGAGTTCATTAATATGTGTTCTCAATAATGGATCATGTAATTTATCCTTAATTGTATTAAAAAACATTCTTTCACAAAGTTTAATGAATTAAAGAAATAATCTCCCAAGTTTTACAATTTTTTTCAAATATTTATTTTTATTATTTTTACTTTTCAAACATCATTTCATCTTTTAAAATTCATGTTTATCATTATACTTTTTAAATTTATCCATTATCTTAAATTTTTAATAAAATTAGAATTTATTTTCACATAAAATAATTTACATAAACCATCTACCATTATCAAAATTGATTTTATAAAATATATAAATTCATTTATTTATAATAATTTACTTAATTTCAATCTTATTAAAAAAATGTACAAAATTTATTCATTTATAATAATTTATCTCTCTCAAATAACTCAAAATAACTCAAATTTAAATAAATAAATAAAAGAAAATTGAAAATTATACTCATAAATATAAGCACAAAATCTTCTCCTTTTAATTAAAAAAATTAAGCCATGAAATCATAATTAATAATTCTTTAAATTATTTCATACAATATAATGGTATGACAAAAGTAATTCTTATGTTATTTCATGCAACATTATTGTAATATAACCAGCATAGATCCAAATCCTAGGCTCTATCAAGCGCGGAGATTGATCAAATGTCTCTAGGTGCAAACCTCTTCTTAGGTATCCATTGATTTGATTCAAACCAAAAGACAATTTTTTTTATTTAAGGTCCACAAATAATATTTTTATTATTAATATTTAATATTATTTATGAATAACATATAATATTTATTATTTTTTTTATTTTATTAGGAACGAACATTACAACATTTCCTCATACATGGTTTTAAAACCATATGCAAGGCTCTCCTACAACCATGGGTTGTTTAGGAGGCATTGCACATGGTCTTAAAACCATTTGCAATGCCCTCCTAAACCATGTACAATAAAACCATGGGTTATTTAGGAGGCCTTGCAAAAACCATGTGCAAGGCCCTCCTAAACCATGTACAATAAAACCATGTGTTGTTTAGAAGGCCTTGCACATAGTTTTAAAACCATGTGTAAGGCCAACATTTTTTTGCCGATAATTCAATTTGTTACTTTTTATTATTTTGTTAGATAGGAACATTACAACATCTCCCCCATATTGTGTTATTTTACTCACTCACATATTTTTTTACGGATAATTAAATTTTTACTTTTTTATTGTTTTGTTAGGTAGGAAGATTACAACATCTCCCCATATTAGATTGTTTTTGTGGCCGACATTTATTTTGGCCTATAATTAGAAAATTTATTTTTTTATTAATAAAAATAACGTTACGTAACGTTACATAACGTTAAGTAACGTTACAAGATCTCTCCATACTGAGTTATAAAGCCCCTATCGACACAAAAATTGAAACATGTACTAATATATAAAAAAGTTATTTCATACAATCTGATTGTATAACAAAAGTAATTCTTATGTTATTTCATGCAACATAATTGTAATATAAAAGTTGATACATGCACTAGTATACCTCAACAATAATTTGTAATGGCAAAATCCTCTCCACGTTTCATCTTTGAAACAGCAAAAATAAATAATAAAAAAACATAACATGGTGCAACTATGTCTTCAACAGCGTTCAGGATAGTCAAGATTTTTTTTGAAAACTCAAAAGGACGTTATGAGTTGTATGCATACTTGTCACAAGCATAACATGATAAGACAAGTGATGCTTTACCTTTCACAGCTGTGTATGTATAAACTTCTATGTATATATATATTTTAAATATTTAAAAAATGATAATGTAGATGTGTATATATAAATATTAATTATTTAAAAAAATAAACATGTGAAATACAGATTGAGATTGAAATTTGGATGAACAATTAACGCGAGTATATATATAATTAAGAAAATTTAAATGTAAAATACAGATTGAGATTGAAATTTGGATCTATCGCTTAAATTTTAATTTTTTTAAACTTTTTATATTTCTAAAGTTATATTTATAGACACTTCTTCAATCACAAACCACTCTCCTGTGTACTCTGTCATTCTTAATTATATGAGGTTGGAGATCACAGATCACAGTAAGTACTCCTAAATCAGATGCGATATTGTTACTTGTCTGGTTGGTGAGGTTACATACAGGATGTCGATGTTGGACTGGCATTGTCGGTTGGCATCCATATCACAAGTCACTGTACCTGGAAAGTTGTTTGTCCACTTCTTCTCAGAAAAATCAATTGACAAGGTCCTTCAAGTTTAAGAAAAATTGGGTGTATCATGGAACTGCCCATTGGAAGGAATAGTGTATTTGATGGAATAGAATATGAAACTAAACTGGTGATGATCAGATCTATGGGCAAGGAGCATTTCAGGGAATCAACAGGTTAAACCTTTAATCTTAGAATTACTTTTTATCTATTATATGAAATATCTATTAGGTTATAGAAAGTATTCATTTGAACCACAGGAAATATTTACTGGCATAGTTATTATATGAAATATCTGTTAGGTTATAGAAAGTATTCATTTAAACCACAGGAAATATTTACTGGCATAGTTATTTAATTTATGGTTTATTAACACAGCTATTTAACTTGTGGTCGATGAATCATAAGTTCAGTGTAGTCATGTAACTTGTGGTCTACTAACACAGTTATTTAACTTATGGTCGATAAACCACAAGTTGAGTGTAGTCATTTAACTTGTGGTCTACTGACACAGCTATTTAACTTGTGGTCGATGAACTACAAGTTTGATAAACCACAAGTTGAGTGTAGTTATTTAACTTGTGGTCTACTAACACAGCTATTTAACTTGTGGTCGATGAACTACAAGTTTGATAAACCACAAGTTGAGTGTAGTCATTTAACTTGTGGTCTACTAACACAGCTATTTAACTTGTGGTCGATGAACTACAAGTTAAGTATAAGAAACTGCTGATTATTTCATGTTTTAGCCACAATTATCATATATTTTTGAAATATTTTTTCTTATTTGAAATTGGAAAACCTTTAAACTAAAACTGATCCAGAAAGAAATCCAAGCATGCTTGCTTTCCTGTTACATATCTAATCTGACTCAGTTGGATCAAATATTTTACCATCCACATCCAGAGAAGTCACATGATCTTTCAAGTACAAATCAATAGCTTTAATTCAATCCTCCTCGTGTGTAGTGTACCAAGATTTGTGGACGAGGAGAATTTCAGAGTCCTGGAATCAACGTGTTAAACTTTTGACCTCACTGAAACTGAAGAGAGAAAGAAGTCCAAGCCTGCTCTCTTTACTGTTACTTATCGTTTCTGAGTCAGTTGTGGATAAAACATCTTACGATCCACATCCTGAGAAGACACGTGATCTTTCGACTCCAAATCACTAAATTCGAGCCATTCCTTTCCTAGTACCGTGGCGTTTACAGATAACAGGTGATGATTTTGACCATTTTCTGGTTTTTTGGTAAGATATTTGATAGGAATCGTTTCTTTCTTTTGTTGAGATTACACAAGATGCATGAAAGCTATTGGAGGACGCCCCATCTAGGTTTGCAATTCGAAAATTTCATGGAAAAAATTACATTAAAAGATATTTGTTATTTGAGTATGTTTCATCTATCTTTACAATTCAAAATGAAATTTAAATAATAATAAAATATTACAATTTCATAAATAAAAAATTATATCAAAAGACATTTATATAATAAAAAATTACAATTTTATAAAAAGAAATTATCTTTTTTGATACAATAAAAAAATTATAATTTTATTAAAAAAGTTATATAAGGATATTTGATATTCCATGATGTTCATTACATATTTTAAATAAAGTGAATTACAATAAAAATTATATTATCATTAATATAAGAAAGAGGCTAAACATTCAAGTTTTACAAATTTTTGACCTTAATTGTGTGATTTGTTTTTTAAATCTGATTATGTGTTGTTTAAATCATGTTTTTGATTGTCCCGGGATGGGGTGACACCTTTAAGAGATCGTCATTATGGCGAAAGGTCGTCGACGGTGGCGGGGGATAGAACCGAGACGTAGAGCATTTACAGCCCGTCCTTTTTGTCCTGAATGACTCACATTTCATATGCTCGACACCCTGGTGTTAGTTATGGCAATGGATGTGTTGATCTGAATGTTAGAGGGTTTTATAGGTTCATCCATCGATGCGAGGAACCATATACGCTCATTTCTCAAGTTGTGTGGATGACGAGGTGTTGTAGAGGCGGTGGGCATTTCTCAAGAGACCACCGAGCTCACACTTTCAAAATGGTTAGGGAAAGGTTGAGGGCTTCTAACTGGAAAGGAACCCATTATCATGCTCGTACTGCAATAGAGGGGGGCACGATGGAAAAACGTTTAATCGCCATGATGGATGTGTTGTTAGATATCCAAAACGATACAAACGCTCTGGAGGATGAGACACAAGAGAGGGCTCGATCTTTGGCTCTCCGAGTTAAAGGAATTATTGATTGGGTGGTGGATGTTTTAGAGGTCTTGTACATCCACCTCCCACAGTTCCGTGGCTACACCAATGTTCCTCCAACAACAAACCCCTTGGCACCCATGCAGCTAAACGTCGACAGTGTTGAGGATGTTAAATTCGAGATCAAAGAAGAAGTGGCCATTGTTCATGCTACTCAAGGAAGTGAAGCAATCGTTGCACCAGAGGAGAAGAAGCTCAAGGCTTTGGAGCCATCGCCACATCGCTGTCACTTCGACATGAGTCTTCTTGATGCGAGTTCAAGGTGTTAAGTTGCCAAGTGTTTTTGCATTTAGTTTACACGTAGGTTGGGAAATATGTCTCTCTTTTATCTGCATGGTCTATCATCTATCGATAATTTACAGTCTTCTACGGATATAGAGTCTGTAGCAATGTCTCACAATTATGTTTTTGTAATTAAGGACCTGGTATGAATCTACCAACAACTTTTTTGAGTTTGTAGATAGTCATTTTGAGTTTAAAAATAGAAATCTTAAGTCTGGATATAATAGTTTTGAGCCTAGGAGTATATAGCTCAAGTCTTTGTCTTTTTGGCAAGGTTTTCAATCAATCTAGGAAAAGCTAAAACTATATTGTAATATGTCATTGCATGATTAAAGTATTAGGATGCCTTCCCAAGCGCCACAACAAACTCTATATGTAATTTTTATACTCTGTAATGTAATGTTCTAACTTACAAAAAAAATCTTGTTTCTGAATGCAACGATTTGTTTTTTTTAATCTTGATTATGTGTTTTCAAATCATATTTCTAAATGCATAAATGGATTTGGCGCCTCAAATAACCCCAAGGTGTTAAATTTAATGAAGCATAGAATCTTCACGCCTGCATGAATTGAATGAGAAAATAAGGCTACAAAAGAGAGAGAAGAATTCAGTAAAGACTGATCAATTACTCATGGAAAATTAAACACACATGAGACCAATAATTGGAATAATCACATTACATCCATTAATCAGTAAATAATATGTAATACAATGGTGTTACAAATAGGAGAATTCAAATGCCTAAGATAGGATTCGAATATACCAACCTGGACTGACTCTGAAGCTAACTCGATGTGGGAAAATCACCGCTAGAGATCACTAATGCAACTCCAGATCACTGAATCAGTTCACAACCAATTAATCGATGTAGGTGAGAAAATGCACCCTACATCCCTTAAATCATGCAAATTGGCGCCGGGATGACTGAAAGTGAACTAACTGATGGGAATCGAAGCATAACTAAACATAATTGAATACCTACTAGGGTTAACTGTTGGAGACAGTTTGTGGCACTCGGAGTGGGTTCCTAAATTATAGGGATTGGTCCCTGGAGCTCATAAAATCATACAAACATGTGCATTGAGTGTTAGGTGGCCCCTAGGTGTGTCCCCCATGCACTAATGAAGTGGAATTAACCTCCTAAGCTAGGAAAATACAAATAGACTATGTGGTCAAAGGGAGGATTAATTAATAATCCTACCCCCCCCCCCCTTAATCCTAACTTGGACAACCTAGGTCATGGCAACTAAGACCAAAGGTCACTCATATAATCTAAATGTAAAAATGACTGCTTAACAAACCAAGGAATTGGAGAGAACCTCATGGGAAACCCCCCCCTAAAAATAAGCAGGAAAAACCAGGATCAAGCTTTCATACTAAGAGAAAAAAATGTATTCTCGAGTAAAAGCTTGTGAAAATATTTCTGCAATCTACATCTCTTTGGAGCAGTAATGCAGTGTGATGGTTCTTGTGTGCACTAGTTTCTTGTTACTGTGCATGTGAACCTCTCCACCTTCTTCCAATCCAATGATAGATAGGAGAAGAAATGTTTCCTTTGTCTCTTCTTTCTGGAGGAAGACTCGCATTATCCAATTTGTTCTTTAGTGAGTAGAATTATTGATCGGGCCTTACCATCATGTAGCATCTCTCTCGAAGTTTGTAGCACCTCTCTTGAAGAAGTTAATATTCTTGACATAGTGCAAGGATCTCTTTTTGAAACTGAGATCTTGTTCTCCTCATTTCAGATGACTCTCCAATCATGTTCCCAGCTGCCTCAATAACCTTTTGAGCCCATTTAGGTCTAGGATTGGGAATAGGGATTGGATCTGGATTCGATTGAAATTCACCTTCAACTCCATAAATTGATTCAATTTGGTCCTCTGCTTCAGATTTTGAATCTGAAACATTAATGGAAACATTATCATATGCAAAAGGTTTAGGTAGGATGAATTTACCTTCCCTTTCAAATGGCAGCTGAGATGGCACTAGATCTAAGTATGGCAGAAAGTGTGAGAATTAATATGCCTTGGAGGCATGGTTTGTAACACCTTTCTCTATAAGCTTCCCAATTGATATATCTAAGATATCCATCGAGTCAGGACCAACTACTACTCGCTTTGATGAGCCTGTATGAGTCATCTGGTATACAGACAACAAATTGGTTGCTAAGGAGAGCACATAGAGTACATTCTTGAATACTTCGTGCTCTAACTTGATTGAACCCTTTCCTTCAGCTTGGATTTCAGTGTCATCTCCCATGTGAATACTTGGACCATCAGTAAGTTGTGATGAAGAGAATGATTCTTTGGATGCAACCATGTGATTAAAGGCTCCTGAATCAATGAGGAAGGCATGTGATTTTGAATAACCAGCGTTTAGTGCATGGCATCTCTCATCATGATCTTTATTCTTGTCTCAAGATTCAACTTTCCTTTTTCCTTCACGGAGGGAAATATTGCGTTGCTCAAGGAGTTTTGACATCTAATATATGGTATTCTTTATACAATATTTCTCTGTATGGTTTCCTTTCTTATAGTAGGATCACTTTCCCTTGTCAAACCTGTGATGTTAATTGTTCTAAGAGCCTGTTGAGGCCTGGAAATTCGCAGGCAACAACAGCAAGGGATTCTCCCCAGTCAACGTTCCCAACTAGCCCGTGACTGTTTGGTGTAGGGAATCCGTCCGGTTTACGGTCCGGCTACCGTAAGTCAAGTAACAAAAGGGTTTACCAGTTGCGGCCCAGTCCACCGTGTATGTTTTGTATTTTTTACTTAAAGTATGATATGCACGTGCCTAATTAACAATGCAGGGTGATAAAGATGCAAAGAGTAGTCACAATGTGATGCGCAGGTTCTTACCTCTCGTCTTAGAACTCACAAGCATCCAAATCACATATATGTAAGAAAATAAATACTAACTAAACAATCTCTAGAGAGTTGGATATTAATTCATGAGTAATGCACCACTGTCCATGTGTTATGGCAAATCACAGATAGTTGTTCTTATAACCAAACATATAAACATGAATAAAAGTATACATGATAAGATAGCTCATCAACAGTTAAAACTCCCATTACTCATAGTGGAAAAACATCATAAAGATACTGAAGAACATTCAGACAAGAACATAGGTTTAGGAAATTAGAACGCTCTTACAGCTAATGAAACACAGTTGAAAATGAAATAGTTCCCATTCAACATCGCTCATTTAAATGCATTGATACATTCCACATAGCACTTTCTCCAACAGGCACAATTTGCAGTCTCTGGTTGTAAAATGAAATAGTTCCCCTTACAAGCATTAGTTTACAAGTTTTTCCAAGGAAAAATCCCCTCTCAGTTCTAACTTTTCAATATTTAAACTAAACAATAGACCGTTTGGGCTGCCCCTCAGACGCGTGACCTTTCGGTCTCTCAAAATGTTTCAGATCCCTACTTTTATCTTTTCTGTGTGCACTCATGATCCGTTTAGTAACCAACATCTTTCAGGTCTGTGCCTTTGTCACTACTGATCTTCGCCTTCTGCTTCGCTTGTCTTCCTTGCGATCCTGCCGGTTTCGGTTCGAACTTTGTCAAACTGTCCATCTATGCCTTCGCGTCGTGGTCATATCAACAGTCCCTTGGGTCCACCTACAATAAATCAATGTATATCATTCATTGTGATTGCATTCTAAAACAAAACGTCAAATTATATCAAAAGAAACGGCTACTCAACCAGAAAGATCATGTGCATGATTGTTATAAGAACTTTCACAAACGCCAATGCCACCACCTCGTCCACCTATGGGTTTGAAATAAATCTCCAATGATGGAAAATGAAGAACTCATCGGCGGCATAAGACGATAACCTCGACAAGGTAGACTTATTTGCAGCCGCATAAGCGGGTCTTTAAAGGTGACGGACACCGCGAACCCTCTTAAGCCTATCGAGGTCGGAAAAGATATGCCCTAAAATGTCGGTGAGAAAGCTCCCAATCAGAAGTCGGAAAGATATTGACATCGGAAGACGAGCGCTTTGCACAGCCGCAACGACGGAAGAGAAAAGACTACGGACACGCGACTAAAAGGTCGACAAGCATCGGTGGTCGGAGCGCTTTACACTTCAAGTGCTTAGCTACTTCCGGAGCCGCAACGGCGAAGAACAAACATACAACGACCTCCGATCAAACATAATTTTATGCCCGATCTATGAAAAATATTAAGTGTTCGGAACAGCTTTAAATTCAGCGACAATCAATCAGCCTATTTTACTTCCAAAATAGCGGCCTTTCGAAGAACAATTGATCTGATTGGCTTAGCAAAACCAAACTCAAAATTTGAGACCCACACAAATTTCAAAACACAAGCACCTTCCAAAACAGGACGAGAGTTAATCTTCAACAAATCGTTCAAAATTAAAGCATGACCAAAAAGGTTCAAGGATCAAAATGATTAAAAACAACGCTAAATCATGAGGAGGGGACCAAAATTTGAAAATTTTGGGGAGAACAGTTGCAGCTGCAATAGAGCCTAAAGCTTCTTCTGATAGATAAAACTCTTCCTTATGTTCGAATTTAGTGTTTCTTTTTTCTTTGTCTTTATGCTTCCTCCTTGCTTACACATTCTTTGTCTTGTCATCCAAGAGAGATTGATTTGAAGAGGCTCTGGGGGCTCCCATCTATATCATCTTGTCTTGTTCCTATATTAGAGACTCTGTGAAGGCATCAAGGGATCCCATTCACCAATTAGGAGTATTCAGTCTCCCAGAGTGAAAGGTAGATACGAACACTGAGCAATCTAGGCCAAGTTTGCTTAGAATATAGAGCACCAATTGCTCATCCTTCTTGTCAATTGTGAATTGCTTGCATTGCATGCCCATTGATTTGAATTTTGAGAAAAAATGTTTTATAGTTTCGAAGTTGCTGGGTTGTAGTGCTATCAGCTCATTCTCTAGGATATGGTCCCCCAACTCATCCTGTTTTCTAAACAAGGATTCGAGCTTCTCCCATACTTCTTTTGGTGTTCTCAGTCCCTTAAGGTGAAATGGTAACTTTATGGATATGTGGATGCACTTCAAGCTTGTTCAGATCCTTCGATTTTTCAAGATGTTGTTGGGGTTCAACCTCTCTTCCCATGGTGACCCTGTACATACCCTTGTTGCACAAGACAATTTGCATATGAGCCCTCCAATCAGGATTATTTAAGGGTGTGAGGATTCTTGATGTCAAAGATACTGAATTCTCCATCTTACAATTTCAAGAAATAGCTAATTATTCATAGAATCTTCAATTTACATGCAAAAACACTTCAATTCGAATCAAACTAATTCAAACAATCTCCACTTCGACATGTGCACTTTCTCTAGGTGCATCACACCTGGCTAGGCTTCTCTGGACATAATCCATGGGGAACAAGTCAAGAATACCAGGATTTATGAGGAACCCAATTGCTTATGGTGCATCAATCGAAGTTTTTGAGGTTTGAAGCTGCCCTAGATACCTACTCAGATACCATGTTAAATTTAATGAAGCACGGGATCTTCAGGCATGCATGAATTCAACGAGAAAAGAAGGTTGCAGAAGAGAGAGAAGAATTCACTAAAGACTGATGAATTACTCGTAGCAAATTAAACACACATGAGACTAACAATTGGAATAATCACATTACATCCATTAATCAATAAATAATATGTAATACAATGGTGTTACAAATAGGAGAATTCAAATGCCTAACATAGGATTCTAATCTAGGACTAATTCAAATGCTTTGTTTACGTGTGTGTGTATTAAACATTTTTCTATATTAATGATAA
The DNA here is from genome assembly GCA_001517045.1 of Pseudotsuga menziesii. Taxonomy (NCBI): domain Eukaryota; kingdom Viridiplantae; phylum Streptophyta; class Pinopsida; order Pinales; family Pinaceae; genus Pseudotsuga; species Pseudotsuga menziesii. The sequence continues at coordinate 219,857 of LPNX010894198.1, forward strand.
GTATCTTGTTTATATAAATTTTATTTTCTTGAAAATTAAGAAAAATAGTAAATCAAATTTAAACATTTCAAAATCAAAATTTTACTAATAATAAAATGAATTCAAATATATTAAATTAAAAATATATATATATCAAAATCTAAAAACAATTTAATTACTAAATATTGTGTTAATTAGATTCCTTTAACTTGAAAATATTACTAAGAAAATATTACTAGGTTAGGGTTTAATTGAACTCCCCATAAAGACTCTAAAACCAATTTAATATCTATACCTTGTACTAAATATTTAAGATTAATTAATTAGATTCTTTTAACTTGAAAATATTATGAGGTTGGTGTTCAATTGAAATCTCAAGAAACACCTAGTAAGTTCTTATATCAAGAGCTTACTAAGGTTACTTAATATTTAAGAATGGTTATTGATGGATTCGTTTATAAATCCAATTTGCAATTATATAAGAATTTTTGCTTTTTAATAAGTTTGTATTACTTTTTTTAAAATAGTAAATTTTGTAATTTATATGATAAAACATAAGTAAAAGTGTTGTCTAATTTAATGGTTTTACAATTTAACGTCTTATTTTTATGTTTCATAAATTGGAAAGGATTTTTTTCAAAACTCCATAATTTTGATGTGTTAACAAGTTAGGAATATATATTTTGAAATTGAGAGTTAGTGTGGTTATATGCAACACATTCTAAGAACAATTGTTTTCATCATTCACCTTATTCATATCACAAAGATGGTAAATTATTTCATCCTATAATGTTTCAAGAGTTGTCTAATGCACTCTTTCAATATGGAGCTCGTGAGAGATCCTTCTTATTTTGGCAGTGTTGATTTTTTTCTTTAACTTTGGTATTTATACAAAATGATACTTTTGATCTTTTTAGATTGGGGGTATTTGCTTCTTTATAATACCTTAATTTTATCTTATCCTCTATTTATCTATTTATGTGTAGCACCACAAGTTCTCATTAAGTTTTGTGTGTGTGTGTGTAGAGAGAGAGAGAGGGAGAGAGAGAAAGCTAGCCTATTGAGGATTTTTTGATGGGGCGAGTAAGGGGAACAATCCACAAGGAGTATAAGGGGTTTGTGTATTTGGATAAGCAGTGGTTTGTAAGATTATATGGTAAGGTAGAGCACAGCAACAACAATTGGGTTGGGTTGTTGGCCCTTTGTGCCCCCTTGTTGTTGGCATTGTATAAAAGCATATATTGTTATTAGCGAGATGATGGATAAAAACCAAGCACATGATATCACTCTCCAATCTTTAGTTTAGGAGTCGAAGGACGTATTGTGGAGATTCACTTCATTGAGTTGTATCCATGTGTACAAAGAACACAATCAATCACCAATTAGTTGACCAATTATTTATCGATAGAAGGGCTAACAAAAGTATGTGTTTCTAGGTTTCTCAAATATTTTTGTACATGCATTGTCACAAACTATAACTAGGATTTAATATAGATGATTTATAGTTTGTATGTATCTTTTTTTCTGGTGGTGTACTAGTTATGATCTCCTTATTTTGATCTTTCCATAAGCCAAGAAACTGTATATTTAATTCATTCTCTTTTAGTTTTTCAATATATTATTAGTATTTGAAGCAACATTAAAAAAAAACTTATCAATCCTTATATGTTTATGTTGGATCATATCAATTATGTGGAAAAAAAAATCTAAAACAATTTTCTATATATATAACTTAATAATACTATTATATTAGATTTCTAACATTTATTATTATTATTATATATTTTGAATTCATTAATTATTAATTAACCAACATTTAATATCATTTCGAAATTCAAACATTAAATCTTCAAATAAAAATTTCCTTAAATAAAAAATAATATAATCACATAATCCCATATGCCTTCAAATAAAAGTCTTTATAAGCTTTCATATACATAAATTGAAGACGGTTCACATAGCCTATATCTTATTGAATTTTATAAATTATTATTTTGTTCATGTCAAAGTCTTCTCTAAGGACTATGAAGTTATTATCAACATTTTGGTTTCAAGCTCTTTTTGGATTGGATTGTTTTAAGTAATTTTTGGGGATTGATTTCAATTGATATAGGGTGTTCTATAAATTATTCTTTTGTTCATCGAAAGTCTTTATTTTGGTTAATTTTCAACATTTTGATTTTCAATTTATTTTGATTTTCAATCTATGAAGTGATTATCAACATTTTGATTTTCAATTTATTTTGGTTAATTTTCAATCTATGAAGTGATTATCAACATTTTGATTTTCAATTTATTTTGGTTAATTTTCAAACATCACATCAAAAAGTTGTAGGTTATTATCAACATTTTGATTTTTAATTTATTTGGGTTGATTTTCAAACATCATATTAAAAAGTCCTATAAACTATTGTTTTGTTCATATCAAGTTTTTAAAGAGTCTGAAGTTATTATCAACACAAGAAATTTAGAGAGTTTTGTAATTATTATCAACACGAGATTGTTCATATCAAGTTTTTAAAGAGTCTGAAGTTATTATCAACACAAGAAATTTAGAGAGTTTTGTAATTATTATCAACACGAGAAATTTAGAGAGAGTTGTATAAATTATTCTTTTGTTCATATCAAATCTTCGAAGACTATAAAGTCATTAACAACATTATCATTTGGGATTGAGTTATCAACATTATGGTTTTCAAGCTTTATGAAGTTATTATCAACCTTTTGATTTTCAAGCTCTTTTGGGATTGAATTAAAGCTCTTTTTTTCAAGCTTTTTGGGGATTGAATTAAAGCTCCTTTGGGGATTGATTTTCAAGCACTTTAAGGAGTTATAATGATGTGGGATTGGACAAAAATGCATGCCCACGTGTAAGGTTACCCAAAAGTTTGATTGAGATAGTAATGTGTTACCCACTCATCATGTTCTAAATAAATTTATAATGATAAGAGGAGGGGCCAAATGGATCTCCTCACAAGTCAATGTGGATTAAGGTGAGCGTTTAGATATTTTTCAATTAAAAAATTATTTATTTTTGTGAGAGATAAGTTTATTTCCAATCTATATATATTTTAATGGAGTTAGCTTTCCACCCGACCATTTGCACCAATCGTACGACCTGGCTCGCATGAGCTTTCACATCATGCATTGCTTGTCATCCGATTGGTGCAAATGGTCAGGTGGAAAGCTAACTCCTATTTTAATAATTATATGGTGTAATTTTAACTATTTTTTTTAATGGGTTAAAACTAATCTAAATATATATGATCTAAATTTTAAATTTATTTTGTATTTTACTTAAGTTTATCTAATTTAATTTAATTTTTTTAATGTTTGTGAAGTTTTATAATTAAGGAAAATCAATTTTAGAACGTTAAATACCTAAAATTTATTAAGGTTTGACATCATCATTTTTGTATGATTTTAAGGAGAACAAAAATGAAACCTTGGTAGAAAATCTAATACTATATTGACTTCATGGGGAAGTAATAACTCATTAACCTTGTACTAATAAGTCGTAAGGCCCCGAATGTGACAAGTGTCTAGGGAGGTCATCCTTGACCCCAAAGGAAGTAAGAAACAAATCTTCCATGGGGAATAAGAGAAAATGCTAACGCCAAAGTTGAAGTGTTGGCCCTTTTGGGTATTAATTATGAAGCAAATGGGAGTTAAAAACATATCAGTGATTGGGGATTCCATGGCAATAATTCATCACATGGTCTCTAAATCACTTCCTCAAGATGCACCATTAAGGAGGATAATATTTATAGTTCAAAGGCTTATGGGATGTTTTGATTGTATGTACGTTTGCATGTGTTGCAAGGGCTCAACACCTTCGTCAACAACATGGCTAATGAAGCCTAAAATATAAATTAGAATTATCAAACAAAAAGGGGAGGATGTATACTTATATCACCTCTCATGACATTGAAATCATCAAATGATAAAACACCAAACAACGGACAAGTCATAAGTTGATCCCTCAATGGTAAATGCTCCCTTAATGAGCCTAAAGGATCATGCAATTGTAGATCTATATCACACTGGGAAATCAAGTTTAAGTCTTTCATGATGGGTTGGAATAGATGATGTCGAAGAAGGTTGTGGAGAGCATTACCACCAACCTTCATCGTCATCCTTCTTTGTTAGAGCTAGGGGTATAAGTAGAGGCCTCACAACTATATAATTTGGAATCCCTCAAAATTCTGAAAGTAGGGATGTTTGTCCATGGTAGGAAGAGAACAATAGTATTTGCAGCAAAGATCTTCATCGAATGTTGATATTGAACGGTTATACCTACATAAGAGGAAAATCAATACTTTCTTTGAAGTTCAACGCCTCTTGCAAATCTAGAAGGGATTATATATGTTCTACGGAGGAAATGTTCAATTATATATGCTTGGCATTCAAATTGGAATAATGGCCAACTCCCAATGGAACCCCAATAGGTGTGCTTGTTATGAAATTTATGAATTGAGAAGAGAAATTAGGAGGCATGAGAGGTATTAAAATGATTCCTAGGAATTCCTATCCCTGTATGTAAGGAAACGAAAATGTTGGAGAAAGGATTCCAAGCACAAAATCTATAAGGAAATGCAAGTGTTAAGGCATATGTTCACTACAAAGGTTTAGGTAAACAAACTTAAGGGTAAGCACATTTAGCTACACATCACAGAAAAAGAAACGATGATTTATTGGAAAAAGTGAGGATTCTACATGAAAGACTTCTAAAATTGGAATTGGAGCAACATCAAGGTTATGAATAGTTAAGGAAATAAATATCTCTAGCTTTCTTAGTTGGTTCTTTTGATTAGGACCGGAAGGAAGATATGGAAGAGTATGCATTTTATCAAATCAAATCTCAACCAATCCCACTTCAATGGAAAGCATCAAGGAAAATACCCTTGGCAAGTACAGACACAAAAACACTTAAATTGTCTTATGTTTGCAACAACAAAAAAATTATAAGACAATATGTTAGCTATATACAAGCCACACAATATATGGAGGGATATAAACTTTATAATATTTTAGTTTGGAAGTTTTTAGTTATAATATTAAAGAACTTTAAATTCATCAAGACGAACTCTCTTTATAAATGTTGTATTAATATGCTAAATGTATCATAGATCAGTTGCAACTTATTTCTAATGCAATAATAACTACTTTTGTTTAATAAAAAAAACATAATGCCTTATATTAATAATCCTTATAGTTTTTGTGGTCCATGTACAAGTAACCCCTATGACACCTATATATAACACCATGACACATATATACCCTATAGTCAATGTGTTAATAATCTTTATAACACATATAATGTCCCTCGTGACCTTGGTGCCAATGACTTCGATGATCCATGTGCTAATAAACCCATTAATCCTTATGGTCCCTATGACAATAACCCCTATGTTATGCATACTAATAGCTAGGCTGATAAGTCGTATGATCCTTGTCCTGATATCTTTTATGGTCCATGCTTATTCTAAATAAGCCCAATAACGCATGTGAACCTTCTACTCCTCACACTAATGACCCTTATAATATTCATAACTCCTATGATTCTTGTACCAATAGCCCTAATTAAACTTACCATCCTCATGCCAATAACCCATATCAATAATATAAGCTTTATATTCACCATGTTAATAGCATTTATAGTTCATATGATATAATTCCCATAATCAATATAACCCTTACAAATATTGTTGTGAAATAAGTAACATCTTTGCAAAATTAACTTCCACCTTATGGAGATATTCAAATATTCCCTACTTTCCCTTTGGAATTTCCATGAAAACAATAAATGTCACGAAAAAAATCCTAACAATTTAATCTTTCGGTTATTCTTTCCAGTAGACCTATTGTTTTCAATGTCAAAATCTTTCACATATAGAAATTTGATCTTCCACAAAACATGGATGTGACAAAAGAAAATAAACTACCTGAAACATAAACATGCACGTGCGCGCACACACACACACACAATCCCTTTAAGTTAAACTAAATTTTCTTTACTATATTTTTCGAAAATAATAACCTTCAAAAATATTTAACATTAAAAATTAAATAAAATTTGTTAAAATTAAACTAAAGTTAGACCATTCCCTAACCCAAATTTTTCAAAAACTATATCATTTAAAAATACATACCATCCAAAATTAAAACTGTATATATATGAAAAAAGAATACAAAATCTTTCCTAAATATCATCTAAGAAAAAATAATTCAATTTCAAACAACATTTAATTCCATCTACTTTTCTCATATGTTCAAAGAAATATCAAAAGACAAATTCCCTCCGATTGGACTCTAGTTGGACTTCTACTAGATATTAGTATTGGTTCAATGCTAGAATATAGGATGTACAATCACATGACATGTGTTATACATTTCCATGTTTAATGATGAAGATCTGAAAATTGTATTAGTTGATGAAGTTTATCTCTTTATGTGGTTGTGAAAGTGCATTGTTTTTTCTGCTCGGAAAAAACTATGTAGTCTATTAGATTGAATATAGACCACATTTTACATAGATCGTCAGCCTTTGTCATAAAAAAAATCTGCAAACAAAAGTCATTATAGATGATCCAAACCAGCATATATATGTGAAAAAGTAACTAAAAACCAAAAAAATGTAGTCATAGTTTCATGACATAAGATAATCATAAAAAGGAATTGTACACATGTTCCTAAGTATCCAGTCCCACAACATCAAAAAAAGTGTAACATAAAAAAAATAGAAGTAAAGTGTCTCTAATCAAGGTGAGGTCTAGTATCTAACTTGGTCGGTGTGTCATTCTCCATCTCCCGCTTGTTCCAACGCCCCACTCCCACTTGTATTCCTCTTTTTGATAGTTGATATGCCTCTTTGTTCCTCTTCCTATAGCTGTGTTCAAATTTTATTTCCTGAAATATTCCAATCATTCTCCATATTTCTTCAAAAATGGGCAGCAGTAATATGTTCCTCGGGGTTCTCTTCTGACTAATCCTATCGATCACAATTTTGGAATCCCTGAAAACTTGCAACCTGATCCTAACATTCCTCATAACAACCAAACTCAAAGATAGCTTGACAACCATCAATTTTGCTCTATTATTTGTACCTTCTCCCAAGCTAGCAACAAACTTTATCCAATGGAAGTCACTAAAGTGAAGAATTCCTCCATACCCCCCTTAGAAGGGATACCCTAAGAGGCCCCATCAAAATATATCCAACAACCAATCCTATCTACAGTCTCCTATATAATCCTCTTATATTTTTCATTATCCATTACCTGTGGAGAGTGATTTTAAATTGCAAGACCTTTCTAAGCCGATATAGAAAGAGAGTATAAAAATCCTGAAATATAACTTTGTTCCTAGAAATCCAAAACCCCATAGAGAAATGATTGGTAAAGATTTATATGCTTTGTACAATTGATTGTTCCTCTAAATATCCAAAGAACTATCAAGGTCATGTCCCTCCCAAACAAACTGTATCCTACAAAACTGAGAGGAAAGCACCACATCTACTTTATGCAATCATGGGAGATGACAAGGTATTCAATATTTTCCCTGTAAACTTTGTAAAGTGGACATCTACTAGGTCCAATCCAAAATGAGTGAGCACATAATCCCCCATAGGGACCTTTCTTAATGGTGCCAATCATGCAAAGTCCTTTGTACCTTTGAAAGATCTATTTGATCTTGCTTGTAGGAGAATTCTACTCAATCCCTCCACCACAAGGATAAAGAGAAGTGAATCTAAGGAACATCCTTGTCTAAGTCCCCTTCCTGGTCTGAAAAAGTGTGATTCAGATCCATTAACCAAGACTGCAAAAGACCCCGATTGTACACAAGTTAGATTCCAATTGACTACTTGAAAATGGAAACCTATTTGTAATAGAACCAATCTCAAAAATATCCAATTCACCTTGGCGTATTCCTTGGATAAGTTAACCTTGACAGTCATTGCTGGAAAATTCTTCACCTTAGTAGAGTGTAATACTTCCTAATTTGTACCTATAGCATTGTGGATATGTCTACCTGTTAGAAAATAAAATTATTGTTGAGAAACACAATTGGATAATAGGCCCCTCATCCTTCTAGCATTACTTTGACAATCAACTTATAGATGCAGTTATACAATAGCTAAGTTGATAAGTCGTATGATCCTTGTCTGAATATCTTTTATGTTCCATGCTTTTTCTAATAATCCCATTAGCATGTGTGAGCCTTCTATTCCTCGCGCTAATAACCCTTATAATATACATAACTCCTATGCTTATCATACTAATATCCCTAATTAAACTTATCATCCTCATGCTAATAACCCATATCAATCGTATAAGTTTATAGTCACCATGTTAATAGCATTTATAGTCATATGGTTTAATGCCCATAATCAATATAACCCTTACAAATATTGTTGTGAAATAACTAGCATCTTTGCAAAATAAACTTCAACCTTATGGAGATACTCAAATATTCCCTAGTTACCCTTTGGAATTTCCATGAAAACAATAAATGTCACGAAAAGAAATCCTAACAATTTAGTCTTTAGGTTCTTTTTTCAAGTAGACCTATTATTTTGGCGTTAAAATCTTTCACATATCTAAAATTCGATCTTCCACAAAATCTTTCAGACAACATTTAATTCCATCTCCTTTTCTCATATGTTCAAAAAAATATCAAAAGACATATTCCCTCTAGTTGGACTTACACTAGATGTCAATACTGGTTCAATGCTAGAATCTAGGATGTACAGTCACATGAATGTGTTAGACATTTCCATGTTTAAAGATGAAGATCTGAAAATTGTATTAATTGATGAAGCTTATAGCTTTGTGTGGTTGTGAAAGTGCATTGTTTTTCTCCTCGGGAAAAATTGTGCAATTTATTAGATTGTAAATAAAAAACATTTTGTGTATACCGTTAAGACTTCTCATCCAAAATCTACAAAAAAACAGTCCATATAAATGATCCAAAGTAGCATCTGTCTGCGAAAAAGTAACTAAAAACCAAAAAATTGTAGTTATACTTTCATGATACAAGACCATTATAAAAAGGAACATACTAAAAGCCAAAAAATTGTAGTTATACTTTCATGATACAAGACAATTATAAAAAGGAACCTTAAATATGTTCCTGAGTATCCAATCTCCTAACATCAAAAAGTGTCTCTATCCAAGATGAGTTCCAGTATCTAACTTAGCTAGTGTGTCAATCTCCATATCCCACATGTTCCAATGCCCCACTCCCATCTGTAGTCCTCTTTTTTTATAATTGATCGACTTCCCTGTTCCTCTCCCTGTAACTGTGTTCAAATTTTATTTCCAGAAAGAGTTCGATCATTCGGCATATTTCTTAAAAAATGGGCAGTAGTAATATGTTCCTCGGGGTTCTCTTCTGACTCAACCAGTCGATCACAATTTTGGAATCCCCAAAAACTTGCAACCTAATCCAGACATTCCTCATAACAATCAAATTCAAAGATAGCTTGACAACCATCGATTCTGCTCTATTATTTGTATTGTCTTCCAATTCAACAACAAACTTTATCCAATGAAAGTCACGAAAGAAAAGAATTTCTCTAAACCCCCCTTAGTAGGCCTATCCTAAGAGGCCCCATCAAAATATATCCAACAACCAGTCCTATCCATAATCTCTTGTACAATCCTCCTATCTTTCTACTTATCCAACACTTGTGGAGAGTGATTTATAATTTCAAGACCTTTTGAAGTTGATATAGAAGGAGAGTATAAAGATCCTCAAATATAACTTTGTTCCTAGAAAGCCAAACCCCCCATAGAAAAATTATTGGTAATTAAAGCTTTATATTCTTTGCAGGCTTGGTTGTTGCTCCAAATATCCAAAGAACTATCAAGGTCATGTCCCTCCCAAACAAACTGTATCCTACAAAATAGAGAGGAAAAAGACCACATATGCTTTATGTAATCACGGAAGATGACAAGGTGTTTAATATTTTCCCAGGAAACTTTGTAAAGTGGACATCTACTAGGTCCAATCAAGAATTTAGTGAGCAAAAAATCCCACACATGGACCTTTTTTATAGTTCCAACCAAGCAAAGACCTTTGAGATACCTTTGAAAGATCCATTTGACTTTGCTTGTAGGAAAATTCTTCCCGATCCCTCCACCACAAGGATAAAGAGAAGTGAAGCTAAGGTACTTCCTTGTCTATGGCCCCTTCCTGGTCTAAAAAAGTGTGATGCGGATCCATTAGCCAAGATTGGAAAAGAGACGGATTGTACACATGTTAGAATCCAATTGACTACTTGATGATGGAAGCCTATTTGTAACAGAGCCAATCTAAAAAATAGCCAATTAACCCTGTTGTATGCCTTGGATAAGTTGACCTTGACAACCATTGCTGGCAAATTATTCACCTTAGCAGAGTGTGATACTTCCTGAGCTATACCTATAGCATAATGGATATGTCTACCTGTTATAAAGGAAAATTGTTCTTGAGAAACAAAATTGGATAATAGGCCCCTGATCCTTCTGTCAATTACTTTGGAATCAACTTATAGATGCAGTTACACAAATAAATTGGTATGTAATCCTCCGAGTTGGAAACCTTATTATATTTTGGGATGAGACAAACAAAAGTCCTATTGAATACTACCAGAACTCTACCATTTTCCCTCAACTCTTCTATGACTCTAAGAATGTCCTATTCAAACAAGGTCCTGTGAAAGTCCATTATTACTCACCTACACTCTCTTTTAGTTTAAACTTTATACATAAATTATGCATTGTTGGGACACTTTTGTGCATTGGTGGTGATATTGTTTTGGAACGGTTTTCTTTAGATTCATTTTGATATTTTTCCAATAGTTATAAAGTTGGTTAGATAGACATTGGTCAAATTGTTTTTTTTTTAATTTTTATCTTTAATAAAGGAATTAGATAGATAGATTGGAATTATGTGAAATTTGAATAATCAAATTACAATAATTGATTTGATTTATGCCACAATCAATTGATTTCAATGTCCTAAATATAATCAAATCAAATGTAAATATAGACTGTTACAATTACCTTTTGTTAGACATTCTAATGGACTTCAGTACAGACATTTTTAGTGCCATGAATATAGACACAAGTCGTGGATGTTCTATGAAGGTGCTTGTTTAAATTTATGTTGTTGATTTTATATATTTTGCAAAATGAGAGGTTGTAACGATACACTTTCATCTTATTTGACATCACTACTATGATGAATTGGAAGGACTAGAATTTCTTTAGAAGGAGCAATACAAAGAGCTAGAGGGGTCACTCTCCTCTTGTCTTTGCCATGTGGGTTGAGACAAAAGAACCTTAGAGAAAAGCCCTAGAACTTAACATGAGATCGATTTTGAGAGATCTTAATGATTACTGGCAATGGAATTGTAAGGGGTCATTAACATAGGGACCATAAGAGTTATATGAGGTATTGACACAAAGACCTTAAGATTTATAAAGATTATAAGATTCATTAAAACCTGGACCATAAAGTTTATAAATACAATAACCATATTGACACGAGTACCATAAAGCTTATAATGACTATAAACATTATTAACATATGCCATCAAAACTATACGAATTATTAACATAACATTTGTAAAAATTATGTAAATTAAAATTAATATATAAATCACAATAATTACATAAATTATTTAACATAAAAACTACCTAGAGTATGACTATAGTGACTATAAAATGATAACTATTATTATCATCATTGATATAAATATTTGATTTATTAAAATATGAAAAATAAAATCATGCCAATAACTAACATAAGAACTAAACTATAAAAGTTAAGCATCATTTAAACCAAAATTGAAACCACCACTATGTCAATGTTGTTAATAACACATATAAATATAAAAGGAATTAATATCAAAGAAGGAATAAACTTTTGTTATGGACAATAAGAAGTGGGTTGGTATGGTTGATTGAATGAAGATTCTATGAATCCCCACCTTCATGTGTCCCTCCTTTGCTATGACTTGTTGGTACACCAAAGTGACTTTTTTCCAATTTCAATGACACAATTATCATACCAAAAAACCATGGGCCGTGCACCAAAGTGACCTCTTACCAATTTCAATGACACAATTATCATAACCAAAAAAACCATGTGCCATGTATACTATTTTTTTATACTTCTCATATCATTAAAATTTAAAAATCAAATCAAGATATATTCAAAAATGAAGCTATGTAATGTTTCTTTCATATATATATTCAAAAATAATCTTACAAAAAATCAAGATATCCTCTTTTTAACTAAACAGTGTAGTGCATATCTAATTAAGTAATTATTAATTTATTTAATTTTTAAAAAAATGCCTTTCGAATTCAACAAATAAATACATGTTCTGCTTTTTGCCAAATAAGTAAATATTGCAATATGGTAGGTTGGTTAAGTATTTATATTATTTACCTAGCATAAGACATAGGTCATGATGCTCGTGCAACCACACCATGATTACATAGTTCATCTAATTTATTAGGAGAAGAGACAAAATATTCAATAATTAGAGCACAAAAAAGATGCATGTTCTACCACATCCTAAACAAAAACATATTATAATCCAGTTAAAGGTTCTATAATTTGTTTGAAACAAATAGATGTGTGTTCTACTACATACTAAGTTTTAATTTGATTGAAACAAATAGATGTGTGTTCTAGTACATGGGAATCTAGTTGGAATCTATTATTTAATTGTTTTATTTTTTTATTGTTTTAAATTTTGAATATAGCAAGATATGGTTAGATTTAACATCATGATGCATTATAAGAGGACAACATCTATGATGGATGCCACACAAGTTTTAGGTAGCCTTTATGGTAATTTGGTCCCTTGCATCCCATTACCAGGGATGATTTTAAGGAACCATACTTATTTAAAAGTGTATAAATGTCGGTGAATATTACCAATTCTAAAAACGACAACTATAAAATGATTGGCGATATTTTTCAAAAATATTTTAATTTCCAAGGATTTTATATCGTTTATATAATAATTTGGCAATTTTTAGGGGGAAAAAATTTTACCCCATCAAAATTGGGCGAAACAGGGCTTCCAAAAATGCAAAATAGAGAATCTTTTTTGGGAGAAAAACATGGAAAAATAGCCCACTGGGCTAAAATTCGCCCCTAAAATTATCCCTGCCCATTACATGGCTTTATTTTTTTTTTGTCATTAAACAATGCTTAGGCTCCATTATAAATGCATTGAAAACAAAACAAATTGATTTGTTATATTGTTAGAGCATAACCTAATTAATTTCATTGTGTCCATGATAAATCTTGCTTAGATTCTGAGTCTCAATAGAAAACCCGTGATCATGAAAGAACCTTTACTATCCACGGGCAATCTCTTCAGTACCTCATCTTCTCCCTTGGGCATCAAGTCCTTGTTCTTGAGTTGGATGCTCCTATTTTTTATTGATGATCTCCTTGGTTCATGGATTGATGAGTTTGCATGGAGATTGGGGTTTGGTTGTTATGTGGACATTCATTGCATTTATCTTGAAGTTGTTCCCTACTTGTGTAGCATTTCACATAGATGTATGGAAGCAACTTCTTGCACTTATTGACTTGTTCTACATTCAATGGTTTTCCCTTAATGAACACCCACCCTTTCGAGGGTTGTTTACACACTCACCTTGGCCATTTTATAGGACATTTTTGGAGGGGCGTTCGATCTTTAGGAGTAGTTATATTTTGGCAAAGTGCCTAGAATTAAGCCATATCAACGCCATTAGGTGCAGACTACTAGCCATTTGATTTCTAAAAAGTGGGTATATCATAAAATCCGAAAAATATTTAAGAAGTTGGCATTTCTAAAACTGTTTTTTAAATAGTTGTGTCGTATTTCCGCTACATATTCTTTTTGGAGCTTTTTCATGGAGAGTGTTCACCTTATTTGAGGAAGTACTCCACCTTTTGAAGCTTGTTTCTTGGAGCACTAACTTTGGAGAGCCTTTGGAGGCTAGGTTTGGCTTTTTATTATCATCATTCACCCTCATTTAATGGATACACCCCTTTCATAGAGTTTTCTTCTCTTGGATATTGTACTTGTGGTTTTGACCACCATATTTCGTGGATGTTGTTAGAGTTCGCCAGGGCTTGTTGGAGTATTTTGATTTTTTTACTCCAACCTAGGCTAGATCTAGTGTTTTAACCTATAGTATATTCATATTTTATTGTAAAATGAGATGGAGCTACAACTTGTATAAGGGTTTGATCTCTCATTTATTTATCATTTTTGGATTGAGGGAGAAATCCCTATAAGACTTAATGCAATATCTCTTGGTGTTTATTTATGGTTGATGCTAGTGCTATGATGAGGAAATATTGCTAATGTTATGGGGTCTTTTTTATATCAACAATGGTTTCTTGCTTGGGAAGATTTTTAAGTGAGATATTTACTTTGCAAGGTTAAATTTATTTGGGATTTTTGTTGAATAAGTGGCCTATTTTTAGCTCTTTATTTTATGCCCTAGGATTCCATGATTGATGAATATTATGCTCAAGTTCATCTGAAGATACCACTCTGGTTATTCCCTTGTAGATCCTAAGATAAACATGTCCTTTCTTATATATGGTATGGATTGGCTCACAAACCCTAGCTATCCTTGGATGTTGGTAAACTCTTCATTACTATCTGTGATTGATCCCACTTGCCCATTTGAGAAGACGTTAGTCTCCAATCCCTTTATCATTGTTATCTTTTACTTTCATAAAAACAAAACCTTTGGTTTGTTAAGGTTATTCTTCAAATCCACCTTGTGCTTCATTCAAAATGCTAGCAATCCTATTTAGGGACTCCTCCCTTGAGCTAGACAAGATCTAGCTTAAAGAGCATAAGAGTCAGGTTAAGTGTGGTGCCATTATCCTCCCTCTTATTTAATCATTAGCCAGCATTGATGTTATGGATTTAATCCCAAGATGTTGGTTTGTGTGGTAACAAGTGCCAAGGAAATGACCTTCCAAATAGTCATGGACTTAAAGTGGATAGAATCACAAACACCAAAGAGAAAAAGAACAATGCAAGCACTAATAGAAGTTTCAATGTTGAAGGCAATGAACCTTTGATGTCATAATGGGATTTAGTAAACTAAACCAAGTTTAGGATACAAGGAGTTAAATTAGTCCTTCATAGGTATGTGTTTTCCCCATATGAACATATGTTAGGTATCTAAATTGCTCATTAGAAATACGCCCAACTAAATGGTTTCTAAATATGTTAAGATAGTTGAGATTGTATTATGTCAACATATATAGATAGAATCCTAATCAAAACCTACAAGCCAATTAATAATATTAGACCATGCAATAACATATTTTTCCACATTTTGAGTAAGACACTCCACATGTACACTTATGTTAATATTGTACATGTTGGTGCACTAAGAGGTGCTTGGCCACTTCTTTAACTACAAATATATTTAAGTCTCATTATTTGTACAACCAAGCAATGATTACATAGTTAATCTAATTTTCATGAGAAGAAGCAAATGATTCTATAAACAAATAGGTGCATATTCTATCATATGCCAAATACATCTTTATCAGTGATGAAAGCAAAAGTCAACTTCAACATAAACATTCAAAAAACAACACAAATTGAATACATAACACAAACAAATCCAAATTCAATGCATTTCCATCTTTACAAACACACTCATAACTGCAATATTAAAAGGGAACATGAGAAAAAAACAAAATACCTTGGAATCATGAAATTGAAGGACATTTGTCAATATCAACACAACATCCATTACAAAATTTGTGTTCCAAATGGAACCTTCTTGCAAATGCTTGCCACAATGAACAATGCTATCCTCTTGTGCAATTGAAGAGCAGTCTCAAACATAAGATTCAATTCCCTTATTTAAATGAAAGCTATTAAAGTTATATTTAAAAACATCTATGAATGTACTTCAACGCCAGTAAAGAGAAGTTCCAAATAAGATAGAACTGACATTGGAGCACCAACACAACTGCATGCAACAAGGTGCCCATGAAATCCCCTCCCCAATGAAAACATAGATAAATCATATTTTTCCAATAAAAAAATAATTAAAATTTGCAAAAATAAAGTGTGAAGTGCGGACTATATTGGAACTATCAAGAAATTTATGTTTCTGGCACTCTGGATGGGCCAAAATAATGCCAATGAGTAAAAACTATAGTTTTTGGGAGGGACTAGCAATGAATGTGGAACCAAGTTAGCAAACAATCTACACATGTATGTAGTAGAGCTTGAGTGGGCCTAATGGTTAAGAACATGTGTCTCCTCTTGAGAGGTCACAGGTTCAAATCCGAAAGGGGTTAGGGTATGTAAACCTCCATACACTTTAACATTCAAATTGTTAAGATGGGGGGTTCATTGTCCCACAAACAAACTATTTCATATACCAATTTGGTGTTTGGATAAATAGTATGTGGTTTCCAGGAGAAAATAGCAATTCCTTGTTATTCATCAGAATCAAAGTTAACCTAGTTGCATCACATGATGTTCTTTGCACAAAGGCAAGTCCACAACAAGAAGTATATACTCTACCTTCACATATCCACAAAACACTATATCAACATAAAAGTAATGATACTATCCTGAGTAGAATACACGATCAAATATCTTCAACCAATCTCCATCCGATACCGCCATGATACTGAGAAGACAAGTGAAAACAGTATGGTTGATCCAAGGAATCACTTCTAGGAATATCATCAATATAAGAGAGGACAAATCCATCTCTAACATCCAAAGGATGTAAAAATCCCGCCATATTCAAGAACATCAAGATGTACTGAATGGAGTAGGCCTGTACTGAGCTAATATAGCTGAAAAGAACCATTCCCAATACCGTTCACCCTCAGTGAATTCAAAATAAAGTAGAAGGCTAGAAGCCAAAGTAAGTGCTTCCTTAGATAAGCCATCCGCCTTCACATTCTATTCTCTGTAAACATGGCAAGTGTCGAACTGGTGAAAGGATGATTCTAATGCTCTGATATTTTGGCACCATCCATCAAGATTGAGAGTAGAGAGGTAAGCTCTCCCAATGAACCAGTTGATAATGGCAGAAGAATCGCCACGAATATGTAGACAAGGCAAGCCAAAAAATTTAGCAGTAACCAGTAGAACCCATAGAGCAAGTAATTATGATCTAGTGTTGGTGCTCTGACCACAACCCATTTTCATACAATAATCATATGGTCCTGGCCGATGAGAAGATGTACACCAATGCCACCCATCTTATTAGCAGATACACCACCAAAAATACCAGCAAGAAAATCAAGGACAAAAACAGTTCCGGATTTCTCCTTTTTAACTTCGGATGGATAGTGTGTTTAAAGCTTAGAAATGTAAAACTCCTTTATATTTATATATCTATAACCATGTTTGACTTTACAAAGTTATTTTTCCTTTAATATGAAAAAAAACTTAATAAATATCCAATAACCAAATTGATTTAAGCACACAAAATACAAAATTATATATAAATATATAACAATATATACACATGTATGTATATTCAACATAGAAATATATATACACTTTACACGTATGCATATGTATATATCGTTTTACTTTCACGTGAAATGATAACAAGGGAGTGAATTGAATGTGTATTTATTTGGAATTGAAATATCATGTGATGGTAAAAGATTATAGTTTATCCAATCGAGTCAGATGATACTGATAAGGATGACCAAAAAGCAAACAAGGTTGGACTCTTACTCTTTCATGGATTCTTCACTTCTTTAATGTTTGTTTTGTTTTTCCACGTAACTCTTGATAACGATATGGAGATCTTGACCATTTTTATTACGTTAGAAAACAATAACATTAAGGATTAAGGTTCATAGAAGTCTATATCGTTATATGACATTATTTTGTTGTCACCATTTTTATTTATTTATTTATTGGTGTGTCACTATTTTGTTGTCAAATTTAGTGAAAGTTTTTTTTAAATATGGTTCATGGTTTATATAATAATTTGAAAGAAATATATGGTTGGCTGGGTGTATGTTTTTTGATATTACTGATCTAACTAATTATTAAGTTTTTTATATTTAATGAATTTTGTTATGTAGTCGATTGTTATGTAGTCAATAATGAAAAGGAATTTTATTGTGTTTAATGATAACGTATTTATATAGGTCGTTAATTTTATATTTTTTTAAAGATAAGGTACATCCAATTCATAATGTCTTACCTAGCATTTGCAAAAATACAGAGCAATTGTTGAAAATGTTGGCTTTGAGTATGGATCATATCATGCTTCTTCAAATGATTGTATTCTTTACAAAGACCACTATGTAGACAAATTGATATGTCCATAAATGTGTGGGCATGATAGGTATCCTTTTTTAAAGGGTAAAAATAGTATGCTTCATAAGGTATCGAGGCACGTGCCTATAATCCTAAGGGTTTTAAGGATCTTTCGTTGTAAAAAATTAGTTATGTTGCAAGAGTGGCATGCCTCACATAGAAGTGAGAAAAGAGTTATGAAAATCCTAGTGGATTCAATAACCATGAAGCATATAAAGGATACATATCCAATAAAGTCAAGTTTGAAATATGAATACTTGGATTGAGCATAGCAATGGATGGAGTTAACTTGTACTCCATTCAAAACACCAACTAATAGTTTGACCGATGGTATTAATCAATTACAATATCCCTGAATGGTTGTCCATGAGGAATGAACCTCTTATGTTGGCTCTTATAGTTTTCAGTAGAAGACAAGTGAAGAGAATGGATGTCCAATTATTAATCAATGAATTGAGGTAATTAGGGGAAGGTATACTTGTATATGATGTATCAAGGCCCATCTGAATGATAAGGTCTTTAACATTGTATGGCATATGTGCATACAACGTGCCTGATTATGTAGGACTAGAGGTTTTCTCTAGTAAGCATGTTTATTGATTTGTTTATATCCATTTTATTTGGCATACATATGTTGACACACACCTTGTCGACAGGGGTTCAGTCCACAGATCTGTCGATAATCATCACCACAAACTTCGTAAACATCAACCCGAGAAGGTTTTACCCTATCCAACAACACCTGTGAAGCAGATGCAGCCTCACCCGAGATGTCTTAGGGAGAGCTGCATGAACCATGTTTCTACAGATGGAAGAGCAATTCCACACTATCTCTTACTCTATCACAACGTCACCCGGAGATCCAGGATTTAAGCATATACTTCATCAGATATACCTAACATTAATCAAATCTACCTACTATTTGGAATCATTCTTATTCGATTGTAGATCAACATGGACATTGTGACAACATATTTTATATCAACTCAAAGTTATATGAACAAAGACATCAACATGTATTAACCCAATGAGCCTTGCAAGGCTTTGCATCATTCAGATTTAAGCATATAAATTCATAGATTGCATCCTCATACAGTTCGCAAGATTCACAGAAACAAAGGCATAAAAAAAATTGCATCATCAACATCATCTTCATATTATTCCCAAAACACATTGCAAAAGACAAGCATTCCTTGGTAGATTAACCTCAGACCAGAAATACACTCATCGATAAGTCAATACAACAGAATTGATCGAATGATCTACCAAGCATATCCTCCTCTGTCAATAATTCCTTAGTCTAGATGATTCTCTTTACAATTCTAATTCTATTTATAGGCTTGCTCAGCCGTTACAAAAATGGTCCACATAACCGACTTCCTAACTTACTTTACCAAAGTGACCAACTTGTCGGTATCCTCTTTCATCGAGTTTGACTTTTCCTTCACTTGTCAGTACCGCGATTGCCTTTGCTTTTGTCGATGCCCATACTTCACGCCTTTGAACTTTTTTCGAACAACATAATTCGGTGCAATTATCTTCTTTAGCACTAACATGCTCCACACACAATAACATCACATGCCTTGTAATCAAAGTGTATCGTGTATGTAAACGGTGTGGACCTTCTATAAAGGCTAGGTGGTCCAATGAACTACTAAAACCAATGTATGATTTCTTAAGGGTATTCCCCCATAAGAGCATCCTCATAGAAGAGAAACATTTGCTTTCAATGGTAAACAAGAGAGAACCTATAGACCGGAAACAATGGAATGGGCATGTTAGCTTAAAGCATATGAAACAAAGAAGAGGGAAAATACATTTTTTTTATGATTCTGGACTTTTCAATACCTATGTTGAGAAAATGCCCATTGGGTTGAAAAGGAAATCTATATTTTATGAGCTTTCATATTGGGAGCATCTCGAGATTGTCCACTTACTATATCTCATGCATGTTATATTAAAAAATGTTGCACCTTCTATAAGGAGGCACATATCATTGAAAATAAGTGGCATATTGGGTGCTAGGAAATATCTTACTGCTTCAATTACTAAAAGCAACATTGGCCCAAAAAAGAGAGTAGAGGAGAGGTTGGTCCCTCCTGGTTTTTTAAAGAAGGTGATGTTCTATGGATTTTGAAGAGAAGTGATCCTTATCTAGCAAAGGATGGTGTATCGGAAATTTAGATTTATTCTTTATACAGGTCAACTTTACAACACTACTTCACCATGAAAGGACATTTGTTGATTTTGAAATCACATGACCATCTAAACCTTCTAATAGAAAGTATGTAGATAACATGATTTTTTTTTGCAATGTAGGTTGGATGGTATGCATTCACAATATTGTGCTCTCTTTAATTGTGTAATTTTTTTAATTTTGTGATGCCATTATTCTTTGCTCGTGTGTATGCGAACCATGAATTTCCTAGGGACTTGCAATATGCCAAAGAGATTCACATGGATAGCATTACATGGTGGCATCAAGAGATACTTGAGATTATTTGAATGATTGAGAAGGAATTTCCCATGAGTTCATGGACATGAAAGTTAATCTTCTAATTCGCCCAGATGATGAGGTTGAATTATCCAAGGTGGTCTCATGTTGTTGTTTGTCCTTCTTTGAGAGATACATGAAAAAGTCATGAAAAAGTTGAAGGGTTTTTTGTTCAACAAAATGAAAATCTCCAAGGCTCTATGGCATAAGTGTACATATTATATAAGTTGCTCATTATGCTAGTGAGTGCATAAAGAAAATTGAGGACACATAAGAGAAAGTGTTTTGGTACAATCATTGGGATGAGGACAAAAGGGAAGGTTAGATACTCTAAACCAATGGAAAAAGGCACATGATAAAGAGTAATCCACTTATCTTTTATTAATATTCTACATAACTATAATTTTTAATAGACTTGATAATATGTATTTGACTTCACATTATTTCTTTTGATTTCATTAATACATATGTGAATTCACAAATTGATGCCCATCAATAAACTTATTATTTACAACAAGGAGACATTGCGACCATAGGCCACATTGTATGAAGAGAAGAGAAGAAAATGGGACAATGAAATGAAATCATTCAAATGGTTGAATGGCACAACTATACATTATCTCAATCATTTAAAAGTAAATATGTCAATGATTTTCCCCAAGAGTTGAGTGGCTAACCAAATCAAAAAGAAATATGGCACATCTAACCATTACTCATGAGGTGAAGGGGATGCACTAAAAATAAGGATTGGTTGCAACAACTCTATAATAATCTATTTACATCAATTGTTGTTTTACAATTAATAACATGTATCTTGTTGTTATTGCTCCAATTCCTAAACATATGGCATTGTCCTTTGCTCACATTTTAACAAGTGCATGTGTTCCCACCTATGTGGGCACATCATTTTTGTACTAAGGATACCAACCATGGACATGTCACACTTGATTGTTTAGTGTAAGTCTGGTTTGACCAACATAGTTGTACTAGCCACCATGATCATAACCTAATACAAGGGAAGTTAGGTTATGTTAGAAAGATATTGAAGAGCATACAAGTGGGAGCCTTGTCATATTTCCAATGGGTTATTTTTAGGTGCAAGTCATGTGATGCATTTGACTAGAGTAGTGTAAAGGAATATTGTGGATTGGGTTAACATGTGTTAGCTCCAAAAGATGTCAGATGAAAAGGAGTCTTGTATTTTTCCAAAATATTGCAACCAAGTTATTTTTCTTAAATGTGTTGGATATAGATCGGTACTTTGTACTAAGACATGATCTAAGATTAAAAATGTTATAATGTCAAAGTGAGGAGGATATTCAAGGAGATGACAACATAAAGAGATAAGAAATGTGAAGAATATAATCAAGGCGATGGCAACATAAAGAAATATGCATATGTTTTTTTTCAAAATTAATGTTGTTATGGATGTACCTTCTACTCTACTATTTTTTTCTACTTTGTTGTGGATTCTACTTTTTTAATTTATTTTAAATATAAAAACAACTATTTATAATTGAAAAAAAACTTAACAAAACATTATATCATATGAGAAAGAATATTTCTCATACAAAAATCTAACCCTAAAATTGAATATGCTCCTTCTTTGAAACTTATTTCACAATATTTTGTGTAAGACAAAAGAAATAATATTCCCCATGCAAAAATACCTAACCTTATCTTCCACATCAAGTTGAATGAATGTTGGTTTTAAATTTTGATCATTAAACCACCTTATTCCATTTGAGCATTATAACTTTATGTATACATCACCTTATTCTATTTGTTCATCATAAGTAATGAGTAGATTCAATATTTACATCACAACCATACTCTGACCAAACTTTGTAAAAGTGAATTGGTATGTCACAATGGGAAACTCAACCAACTTTGTAAAAGTGCAATGGGTGGACAATAATCTGATAATGAGACTTTAACTTGTGAGAAACCTTGGGCGACGGTGGTATGTTTTTTTTAATATATATTTGTGGTGGTGGTGGTAACTTGTGAGAAACCTTGAGTGACGGTGGTATGTTTTTTTTTAATATATATATGTGTGGCAATGGTAGTGGTGGTGGTGGTGTAAATTTGAATGAATTTTATTAATTTTTTAAATGTTAATTATAAAAGTATTTGGTGATGTTTTTGTAAAAATATTTAAATTTAATGAAAAAATGTGATTTTAAAATTATTGATTTTTAAAAAAATAATAATTTTATCTTATATAATTTTGGTAGATAATTTTTAGGAAAAAAAATAAATTAATAAAAAAAATTGACATTAAAAATTAACCAAAAACAAAATCGATTCCTAAGACTTTCTCTAACATGAAAGCATGTCCTTAAACCACCTCTAAAATGAATTTATATATTTTTTGTTTGGAAATCATATTAATACTCAAAGTGTATCACTTAGATAGATCATGTGACTAATTTAGACTAAGAAGATATGCAATTGGTCAAATATTTTATTTTATCTAGAGAGTCTAGCCAAATATGGATAAATAAGAGCAAGCCTCTAAGCAAGTTTGACTTTATTTTTCCTTTCAATTTCAATTAAAATATATGCTTATGCTTCTAGGACCCTTTACATTTGTAGTCTTCCTTTTGTTTTTGTATTTGAAAATAGATAAGTATAATGTAAAATTTCAACATATTAAATTTATAAGATTCAGAATAGTAAATGGTAATTTAGTGGGACTCAAATCTTATTCGGATTTTTATCAAAGATTTGATGTCGAACTCCACTTTGAAACAATCCATTCAAATTGAGTGGGCTGATCCATTCAACAACACTTTAAAAAAAAATCTCACATAAATTTGAAAAGAATCTTCTCATAAATTAAATCTTGCTCAATAATGAAAGTAATAATATTTTTTTATTATTGAATCCAACCCCTTTAAACTTACTTCAATGCAAAATTTCTTTTTTTTCAAGCAGAAAAAACCATGACCATGACTATTCATTATGGAATCAAAGAGTACATATATAAGATTGTACATGGCATCGCCATATCAAGGCATATCAACAAAAACATAACAAAATCATAATTACTAACAGTTGGAATCAAAGAGTACATATATGAGATTGTACACGACATCGCCATATCAAGGCATATCAACAAAAACATATTAACAACAGTTGGAATCAAAGCGTACATATATGAGATTGTACATGACATCGTCATATCAATACATATCAACAAAAACATAGTTACCAACTGTTCCTCTTCAAATAATTGTCTATACAAAGCCCATGTTAATGAAGTTATTTATTAAAATAAATTGTTTTTAAAAACACAAAATTCCTTTTAATAAACCACTTCACTAATATATTTTTTAATAAACAACTTCACTAATATAATTTTACTTTAAAATGTAAATTGACAAATTTTCATCTAAACAAGAGCCACGATGTGGCAATGTCCTCGACATTGCCACTTGCTATTGCAAGAGAAAGTGTAACTTTATTTTGAAGGTTATGAAGGCATTTTTAGGGGGTAGACAAGCAAATATTGGGAAGAACACAATGCCTATCAAACAAGTCTAAAAGATCAAACTTTGGGTGCATTCAATGTATCAGAATTTGTGAGGGATTCACTTCATTTCTGAGTAAGTTAAAAATATCAAATTTTACAAAACAATAAATATTATGAAGAACTTGATTTCTATATGGCAGGTCAAATAGATTGAATTTTGTGAAGAACAAGGAGTTTTGGCCTATGAAAAAGAAGAAAACAATGATATTCAACCAAGTAAAAAATATCAATAACTATCAAAGTGTTTGGGTTTGGTAAAAGTATTAATGTTTTCTAGCGATTCAGAACCCATCATCAACGTTTGAAAGATAACACTTTACAAATCTTGCCATGCTTTCCTCCCGTGTTAAAAATATCAAATTTAGAGAAGATCATCGTGCCTTCTAGGTGTTCAAATGATTAGTTTATCGAATTCCATACATACACCTCCTTCATGGAAGCATGTGCAAACACAAAGGTACTCAGACAAGCTAAGTGTCTCCATTCTTTGATTGTTTCAAGTTCAACTAACTAAGAAATCCTTTCAAGAGACACGCTTGTAAATACCTATGCCAAATGCGGTAGTGTGAAAGATGCTTGTCTAGTTTTCAATAGAATGCCCATCCAAAATGCTTTATTATGGAATGTAATTCCTTTAGCCTATGCCAATCATTGGTACTAAGAGGAAGCTCTCATGCTTTAACCCCAAATGCCATCGCTGGTAATAAGCCATACTACATATTAATTCCTATGCACTCTTGAAGATTATGGGGGTTTATTATCTCTCTTGGATTACAAAGAATTACGTGCCCTTAATCAAAACTTGGTTCTAATCTCAAACACATGTAGTCAATTCCTTCCCTTATGACTACATATGGAACTTGTCGAAACTAGAAGTATGCACACCAGGTGTTTAACAATATGTGTCAAAGCAAGCAATGTCATCACCAGAAATGCCATGATTGCAAGCTATGTACATGATGGGCATTCTGAGGATGCCTATAAATCATTTCATGAAATTTCACAGACAAAGAAAAAAACCTTATTTGGTCATCATCGTTACTTACTATCTCCCCCACATATTTAAAAGGTGGAAAGGATATAGTTTGAGTGTTTGAAAACATGTCTCGGAGGGATTTCAATTTGTGGATTGTGATGGTACCTTGTTATGGTGAGAATGATGAGTAGGAAGAAGCACTAAGCCTCATTTAATGCTTGTTAAAAAAATCATTTTTTAATAAGACCATGGTGTGGCACAGTTGCCTTCTTGTCTATTAAAATAATAATAGAAATTTCGAAGGATTCTAGTGACTTTCAAGCAAGTCAAAAAGATCAAATTCAGTAATGTATGTTTTCTTAATCATAACCTATGATACTAATGATCCCTTTATACGTGGTATCGATATGAGGTCCCTCCAGGATGGTATGTATCAACAAGCTAAGCCAGGAACATTGTTACGTTGGGGATTCAGATATGATGCAACCATTGTTCGCTAAATATTCTGAATTTTAAACAAGTAAATCATTATTTTGTGTTTTACTTGAGAGGTTTTAGCATTATATAATCTATTTAATGATTTTTTTAGAGCATTTATTAAACTATATTTTTTTATGATTTATGAGATGAAGATTTTGTGAACTTTATTTCTAATATTTGTTCTTCATGAAATTCAGTTTTAAAATATTGGTTAAAATAGTAATTTCAAATTATTATACTCTTATTTTTAATATAAAAATCTAATAAGTGAAATGGATTGTAAAGAACTCAAATAAGAATAAACTAAAAGTTGTTATGGAAATAACAAAGTGGATATCTAATAACACTTAGTGGAATTTTAATCATCGCTGTCGCGTTGGCCATTATTTCTATCGCAATAAAAATTTATTATTTTATGTTGGTGATTCTATTTGTGTAGTTAAAAGCATAATCGAATGCACAGTGATGGATCTCTAGCAATGTTTGCACATCTAAGAGACAACGTTTTGATCTATTAGCGCTTCAATCTGGATTCGATCCAATGACCTGGTGTGAGCAAGACGGTCTAGTATCAAACTTTGGTTTTTAGAATGCCAAGCCTTTTTCATCAAGACCACAAGTCAAATTAGCTTGTAGGTACAAAAGTCCTTTGAAAAGTAATTATAGGAGAAGTCTATTTATTTTACGTTTTTAACTTTATGGTGGGTTTTGGTTGGAATTCGGTAAAAAAAATTGGTAAAATCCAAACTTGGAAGTGTTTAAATTGTGTTTTTGACTCCATAAATAGATTCAGCACCCTCGAATACCCACAAGTCTTCGAACAAATAACACAGAAAATATGCTAGGAAAAAGTTGAAAATGTAGAATACTTAGACTACTCCATAATTATATGAAGGAAATTCACAAATAAATCATTCGAAAAAAAAGTAACTTACTATTCATAAGGAATCAAAGTTACATAAAACGTGTACAAAAATTGAGACTACCATTCAAGACATCTCCACTTCTTTACCAAAACTATCACCCAACCTCAAAAACCAACACCCAACAAAAAACAAGTCTTCCAACTTACTTTCCCAAAGGCATATAAAACCACCATCTTCAAAACATAAAACCAAATAGAAAACAAAACCGATGTGAAGTAACCAAATGCCACCGTCCCCAAAATTGAAGACCCAAAAACCTCTTACTCAACCAGAAATAAGGACAACTTCCCACTATCAAGAACCTCCCCTTCCAAGATTTCTTCAAAATGGATAAAATCCTCTAAAACCCCACAACACCCTTTGAGAGCTCATTAACTTCAAAATTAAACTCTCTGTAAACATGGTAAAATTAAATAGAAGAAAAAGAATTCTTTAATCCCATAATTCTATTCTTCCAATGAGATAAAAGAAAAACATTAAGATCTAAAATACCCAAGATCCAGTAAATGACAACCTTAGAATCCCCCACAATATGAATCCCATGTAGACCTTTCCTTTGAGCAAACCACAGAAGACCCCACAGCGCAAGAAGTTCTGCTCTTGTGTTACTTCCTCCCCCAATACTCCATTTAAGCTTGGAAATCGTATCAGACTTAATCTTCAGCACAAAATCGGCTCCTCCCAAACCATTTGCCTGAGCTCCATAAAAAAAACACTAAAGTAAAGTTGTCGAAACAAGGTTTAGAAAGAAGTCTATTTCTCCCACTTAACCGATTCTAAAAATCGCCCAACAACTTAAAAGCTCACCTGTAAGAAAAAAGGTTCCTTAGAGTAAAAAATACAGTGATTCCTTGTCTTCCAAACTTCCCAAAATATGTAAAGGGGGAGCTCTAAACTTTGACTTTTTGTTTATGCACGCCCTTAAACAATTTTGTAAGTTTGCACCTTCCCAACTTGCTTTAAAATTAAGTAAAACTTGACAAGAAGTCCACACTTTACTACAAAAAAGAACAACTCACAAAGAGATGCGAAACTGATTCCAAGTCATTTAAACAAAGGAAGCAAATGCCAGACCCATGAACTCCTCTCTTAACTGAAGTATCCCAAGTTTAAAATTATGTTTTCTAAACATAGCCAATTGAAACAACTGATCTTAGTAGGCACCTTCCATTTACAAACCTTTTTCCTCCACCGGATTGGCGAAGGAAGAACATTATGAGACAAAATAAAATTATATGCATTTTTCACAAAGATATTACCAAAGGACTCGTCCCAATCCCAAGATAGTAAGTCTTAATTATTTGAAAGGTGAATACGAACACCATTTAAAGCCAACATGTAATGATTCCATTCATCTACAACAGCACCAACAAGGCCCAAATCGGAGGAAGTCATCCATGGAGAATGCAACTTTGAATCAATATATACCTGAGATAACACCTGAATATTTAAAGAGTGCATAATAGATATTGAAATCCCTGAAAGTTGAAACTGATCCTTTAAACCCACCACTGGATCAATGCCAATATATACTTGAATTCCCCTACCAATAATCCAACTTAATATTTTCCTAATAAGATGCATGATTTTAAAGAGGCCTTTCCAGATAATTGACGCATTTGGAGGAACTGTTGGAGACTCTCTCAACCAATGATGGATAAAAACAAACTTGATATATTTTCATTTTTCAACATCACTCCATAGGCTATCGCTGAAGAGAGCCCTCCACAAAAAAATTTCCCCCATCGCATCACCAAACCAGAAATATTTTTAACTCCCCATCCTCCAAGGCTTTTGGGATGATAAAGGATACTCCAAGAAGCCAAATGATACTTTGAAGAATTTAATCTTCCAGACCGGAGAAAAGAAAAGATTCTTTTTCTAATTAACTCCAACACCTTTTTAGTAATCATAGCTAATGACATCCAATAGACCAGAATGCTTTGTAAAACCGAAGAGACAATGACAAGTCTACCTCCTAGAGAGAGAACCCGTTAAGCCAAATTTGAAATTATTTTATCAATCCTCTTAAGTAACGAACTCTAGTCTTATTTACAATATCCATTAGGCTTAAGAAAAAATCCCAAATATTTAAATCCTT
This sequence comes from Pseudotsuga menziesii, assembly GCA_001517045.1. Lineage (NCBI taxonomy): Eukaryota > Viridiplantae > Streptophyta > Pinopsida > Pinales > Pinaceae > Pseudotsuga > Pseudotsuga menziesii. The sequence goes on from LPNX010894198.1 coordinate 248,694, forward strand.
TATGAATATTATCCATTTTGGAAGGAAACAAAGCAACAATTTGATCATGTAATACCTAGTCACTTTCCACTTCATAACTGTAAAGAAAATTTGATTTTTCAGCACTTGCCGACATACCAGAAGTAGAACAGAATAAATATATAATCAAATGAAAACAACGATATTCATCAACAAATCCTTTCCCAAATATTAGCACATCATCAACGAAAAGGAGATGGGTGATGGACAACGAATGAGAAAATATGATCCCCCGGAGAAGCTTCTTCGATGTTATTGATTTGATGAGAATACTTAAACCTTCGATAACAAGCAAAAACAACATAGGTGATAAGGGACAACCTTGTCCCAAACCTCTACTTCCTCTAAAAGGATCTATTGGCCTACCATTGATGATAACAACAAAATTTTCATATGAGATACAAGACATAATCAAAGCCACCACATCCATAGGGAGACCCATCTGAATAAGAACGAATGTCAAGAAATACCAATCAATTTTGTCATAAGCTTTTATAAGGTCTATTTTCAAGATGAATTCCTTCAACTTTTTTTGTTTGATAGAATGAATACATTCCTGTGCCACTCCTATGCCGTCCAAGATCTGACGATTAGACAAGAAACCAAACTGCACCTTTGATAGCTTCTGTTCCAGAAAAGGCTTAATACGAGCAGCAATAATCTTTGTGATTACCTTATAAACTAGATTACATAAGGAAATTTGACTATAGTCATTAAAGGAGCCTAGATTATCTTTCTTGGGAATAAGAGTGATGTAGGTGACATTTAGACTATCATGAATATAACCATTCTTTCTAGAATGCTCCACACTGGCCAACAGATCCTCTCCCAGTTAATAAAAAAAGGATAAAATGTATAAATTTGAGTGAATTTTATTCATTTTTTAAATGTTAATTATAAAAATATTTGGTGATATTTTTGTAAAAATATTTAAAATTTTAAAGATTTTATATAATTTCAAAAATATCGATTTTTAAAATAAAATAATTTTATCTTATATAATTTGGGCAGATCATTTTTAGAAAAAATAAAAATTAATAATTGACATTAAAAATTAACCTAAAATAAAATTTATTCCTAAAACTTCCGCTAACATGAAAGCATTGTTGGTTGTGGAGCCTAATCTTCCAGATCCAGAGATATTATTCAGTTGTGATCGTAACCCAGGAGTACTGTACACTCGTTCCCCCTGCCTTGGGGTTCGAGGTAGCGGCTCGAAAAAGAGGGTTCGGGGACAGAGCCCCCGAATTTTTTTTTTGGGATGTGTGTTGGCCAACAGTATTGCGGACCCATGGTTTTGGGTTAACCCTAGAATTTTCCCATTGTATTTCCCCTATAAAAGAGAGCATTGTAAATCGACTGGGTATGGTATTGTATTGTATTGGAAGAGAGAATGTGAGAGCGTGAAGAGGAAGTGCAGCGGTTTTGCTGCAGGGTGTATCCCTTCATCTTTCTAGACTGTAATAAAAGGACTGGCAAATTTCTTTGTGGACGTAGCCCATCGTTTGGGTGAACCACGTTATATATGTGTCTCTCTGTAATGTGTTAATGTGTTTTGCATCTTGTTTATTGATTTAACTATATATCTGTTATTGCTCTGCGGTCCTGTTTTCTAACAAGCATGTCCCTAAATCACCTCTAAAATTAATCTATTTATTTTTTAGTTTGGAAATCGTATTAATACTCAAGGTGTATCAGTTAGATAAATCATGTGACTAATTTAGACGTAGAGGATAGGTAATTGGTCAAATATTTTATTTTATCTAGAGAGTCTAACCAAATATGGATAAAAAGAGCAAGACAACAAGCACGTTTAGACTTTATTTTTCTTTCAATTTCAATTAAAATGTATGCTTATGCTTCAGAGTATCCTTTACATTTGTAGTCTTCCTTTTGTTTCTGTATTTGAAAATAGATAAGTATAATGTAAAATTTCAACATATTAAATTTATAAGATTCATAATAGTAAATGGTAATTTAGTGGGACTCGAATCGTGTTTGGATTTTTATCAAAGATTTGATGTTGAACTCCACTTTGAAATTATCCATTCAAATTGAGGGGCTCATCCATTTAACAACATTATAAAAGAAATTCTCACATAAAGTTGAAAAGAATCTCCACATAAATTAAATCTTGCTCAATAATGAAAATAATAATAATTTTTCACCATTGAAACCAACCCCCTTCAAACTTACTTCAATATAATTTTTTTTTCTAGCAGATTAAATCATGACTCTAGCTATTCATTATGGAATCAAAGAGTACATATATGAGATTGTACATGACATCGCCATATCAAAGCATATAAGTTACCAATAGTTCATTTTCAAATCGTTGTCTATACAAAACCCATAATAATAAAGTTATTTACTTAAAAATAAATAAGAACACAAAATTCCTTTTAATATTTCACTAGTATATTTTTTAATAAACAACTTTATTAATAGAATTTTATTTTAAAATATAAATAAACAAAAAAAAATATATATATATATATATATATTCTAAATAACATGTGCTTTAAATTTGAACATATTACCACTCATATACTCTCTCCAATGCACTTGCAATAGTATGCCATCATGAAAATATTAAATTCAATTATATACTCGTCACTTTTAAAAGATAACGAAACCTATTTAAATTATATACATGTTTTATATAACTAAAATCACATTTCCTCTATTAAGTGATATAATATAAACCATATTTTATATGTTAAATATTATAAATATATAATGGTAGAAATAAAACACCATTTGAACTTAAGATACACATCCAAATCATAACCTTTGTACTCTTCCAAGCTTTTGGTTTTCCAAATGCCAAGCTTGTTTCATCAAGACTTCGTAAGGACAAAAAAAAAAATTATAAGATTATAGGAGAAGTTTATTTATTTTAGGTTTTTTATTTTATGGTGAGTTTTCGTCAGAATTCAGTAAAAACAAATAGTCAAATCTAAACTTGGAAATGTTTAAACTGTGTTTTTGACTTCATTAATATTTAACATCCTCGAATACCCCTATGGAACCCAAATTATGCAATATTCATAGCTAATATATGTGATTCAGATATTTTTTTAAGATTTCCAACAAACTTCGTACAAAATAAGACAGATATATGCTCTAATAAAGTTGAAAACTGAGAATATTTATTCTACACCGTAATTATATGAAGGAAAATCACAAAGAAATCATTGTTCTTTTTATTAAAAGTATTATGTGGGTAAAATATGTAGATTTGAATTTTTTAAATTAAATTTGGTTTATATGTACCTGTATATGTATATGTTAGTACGGATTATATTACGTTAAAAAAATGTATAGAGAGTTGTGGGAAACTATACCTATTAATCTTGCACATTGATCTAGGAACAAATAATCAATCTCATCAAGAAATAATCAACAAATAACTCAGAAATGGTGTTAATTGGAACCAGAATGGTTTCCTCTCTGTGTATATTCAATAATCAATGAATAGTTACAATAACAATGTCGCAATATCTTGAATCAAATGAGGAATTCGAATACCTAAGGAGGTCATTTGAAAATGAGTGAGTCTAGCTTAACTGACTGTAAGCCATTGGTTCACACTCAGTTAACCACTTAACCAAAACCCTAATTGACTCACCAAACCCTAACTGAAGTCGGAGTGCAATAAATGACTGAATCTCAACTGAAAGAGATCAAACACATGTCATAGCAAGTCAACCACCAAGTGTTAGTGCTTCAATGACTTCAATGAACCTCGATGAGGTTAACTGAAACTGAACTGATCATCAGAAGTTGGTGGAGGCGCCCCTGTTGACTCCAAATCATTAAATAATAATAAATAATCATTAAATAATATATCTAATGAGAGGAGGCGCCTTAACTGACTGGTTGAACTGATTGTAACCACCAGTTAGCAATTAGGTGCATTAATATCACTCAGATCACCCCCGGAGTGCTCCAGTTAACCTCCTTGACTATAGGAGAAGGCTAAGTTAGCCCCCTTGACTATAGGTAGGCGTGGGTGTGACTAGATGATGTCAATTAATGCTCCACTGATGTCAATTATACTTAGGATAGTGGTTTAACTAGGCCAATTTGACCAAAAAGAGTGCGTATGGTGGTAAATGTCTCCAACACCCCCCCTTAAGCTATACTCAGGAATAGTTAGAAAACATAGATGCATAAAAATGCTAGGGCCCCGGCAACAAAGGCCATAGGTCACCCTGTACAATAAAGTAACTGCTTAATATAACCAAGGAAACGGGGAAAACCTCATGGGAAAAATACCCCCCCTCAAACTAAGCAGTAAATCAAGAATTGGTTCTTCTATGCAGTAGTATCATGAGAGTGTGCATGTGAACCTATGAATCCAAACTAAATGAATATGTCTAGAGGAATCTTCCACTTTGGAAAAAGAACAATGCACTCAACTGAATCAGAAATATAAACAGTTGCACGGTGAAAACTGGACCCATGTAGAGCAGTTGAAATCATCTGAAGAGAGAGCAAAGGTTCTTGAGGATTCGAACAATGTGTGGAACACTCAAGAAACTGATATGTTGCAGCCTTGAACAACAAACCATGAGTGGTAAAATCAGCCCCAATTCTTAGGAGCAAGTGTCCAAGCGAATGCAGAATGTCTTCCTCTTTACTGTTTCTGTGAGGAGATGAGCATGTGACCAAAGGTAGAGAAGCCCTGGGACTCTGGAGAGTGAATGCTTGAGCTCCATAATCTAATATAGCTTCAGAAATAGCTAATGATTCGCAAAATAAAATATCAGCAACCTCATAAGAGGAAACTAACACCAAATCCCCACAGCAAAATTGAAGAAGAACTGCAGTACTTGATTTTTCACACCAGAATTGGTGAGAGAAGCTACAAGCATGACTTAAAGCTCTTGGATTTTAAAATATGAACCAAATAATATCAGATCAGAAATTAAATCAGATCTAAATAAGTTCACAACAGATCCAAAACTGTGAAATGAAATCAAATCCCCAGCAGCAGTTTTGTAGGAGACTTGCGGTACTTGTTTCTTCACACTATTGATGAGAACAGCTACAAACAGTACTGAAGGTTTATGAACCTGAAATTTTGAACCAAGAAATATCAGATCAGATCCAAATAAGATCATATCATATCCAATAAGGTTCTTATCAGATCCAAAATTATGGTCAACCGAGATGGTGGATGCACAGTTGTCTTTTTCTTCAAAATTCTGAATTTTGGTGCATGCAATCCTACAGGATTTTGCTGGAAGATCTAGCTCATGGGGAGCGAATGTGTCACTCTTATAATCTGATATTTCTTCCAAAATATCCATTTTTTTACATATTTGCACACCAGCAGCAACATTAGAGGGAGAAAAATCAAATTTCTCTTCACTTTCGGAAGCAATTACTGGTAAATTTTGCACACAATTCAAAGGAAAAACACCGGTGAATGTTTGCATGGAAGTGCAGCAGTATTTTTCTTCAATATCAGAGATTTGAATGTCGTCTTCTGTTTCAGCAATATGAGGAGATGAGATATCAGAGATCTCATGAACTTCTGGAGCATCAGAAGAAGGAGTCACTGCATGGAGACTTTCTTCAATTTGAATTGTCTGTGTAGAAGATTCTGCTTCTTATTCATCTTGAACAACTTCATTAGAGAGAGTAGAGGCTGAGACTTTTGAGTAAAGAACTCTTGTGGTGATGGATGTGATCTCCAAAGTGCTATTATGATCCTCATTGTGCTTGCCAAAGGTTCTGTCCAATTTTTTCTAGAGATCCTTTGGGTATTCAACAAAACCAATAAGGTAGCGCAAGCTAGGAGAAAGGGCCAGACATATTGCTCCAAAAGATCTATCACTGTCATTTAGCCAGTCATTATCATTCTCATAAGACTCTTTTCCAAGTCCAATAGACACCTCATAGAGACCTCGTCTTTTCAAAGATGCAATCATCTTCAACTTCCATTCTGAATAGCTTGTGAATGGGGTGAGAAGAGAGATTGATGAGTCCATTCGAAGTTGTACTTGTTAAAACCTGCAAATCAAAACAAAAGGGGCACTGTAAGGTCAGACAGCCTGCACATTTTAGGCTTTCATCACACCCAGCATAGTCAATCAAGCAAGCTTGATCAACAAGTTCTTTACTTGGGGTATTAAGTGGTAAGCCTTGGCTTTTGGTGCAGTGTTGGATTTTTGAGCTATTGCTCAAATTTCATGCAGAAATCTGTCAAAAGCTTGTTTTTAAGAGATAGAGCTTCATCCCACTGTAAGCTCCGATACCATATTAATCTTGCACATTGATCTAGGAACAAATAATCAATCTCATCAAGAAATAATCAACAAATAACTCAGAAATGGTGTTAATCGGAACCAGAATGGTTTCCTCTCTATGTATATTCAATAATCAATGAATAGTTACAATAACAATGTCAAGCAATAGCTTGAATCAAATGAGGAATTTGAATACCTAAGGAGGTCATTCGAATTCAATGAGTGAGTCTAGCTTAACTAACTGTAAGCCATTGGTTCACACTCAATTAACCACTTGACCAAAACCCTAATTGACTCACCAAACCCTAACTGAAGTTGAAGTGCAATAGCAAGCCAACCATCAATCTCAACTGAAAGAGATCAAACACATGTCATAGCAAGCCAACCATCAAGTGCTAGTGCTTCAATGACTTCAATGAACCCCGATGAGGTTAACTTAAGCTGAACTGATCATCAGAAGTTGGTGGAGGCGCCCCTGTTGACTCCAGATCATTAAATAATAATAAATAATCATTAAATAATATATTTAATGAGAGGAGGCACCTTAACTGACTAGTTGATAGTAACCACCAGTTAGCAATTAGGTGCATTAATATCACTCAGATCACCCCCGGAGTGCTCCAGTTAGCCTCCTTGACTGTAGGAGAAGGCTAAGTTAGCCTCCTTGACTGTAGGTAGGCATGGGTGTGAGTGGATGATGTCAATTAATGCTCCACTGATGTCAATTATACCTCGGATAGTGGTTTAACTAGGCCAATTTGACCAAAAAGAGTGTGTATTGTGGTAAATGTCTCCAACAAGACCAAAAACAAGATTATAAATTGACATTCTTAATATACATATACCATCAAGTCATGTTTACTTGATAACTATGGATAACCATATCTAAATTAGAGTAGAAGGGGTTCAAAGAAGAAAATTTCACATAGATATAACTAAACATGCTAGTCATCATCAAAGATGGGGAATAGAGGAACATCTTGACTCGTGGTTGGTTTGTGAGTCTTCTTGACAAATTCGATTCCACGGACAACATTGGTAATGGTATTAAGCTTGACATCCAATTTCCTTATCTGAGTCTGAATCTCGTCCACCTATAACAAGACTTCATCGTGAGCCTCATTGTGGTCCAAGAGTGCTTTACCCTTCAGAGTCTTTATTTGCCAATATAACACCGCTATTTTAAAATATTTGGAGTGTCATGCCCGAGTAGTACTTATATCAAGGATCTAGGGTAGGGTTTTAGTTCAGCCTTAATTTCTTTATGTTTCAGAAAACCTTTGTCCATATAGATTTTGTCTTCAACTTGGTAAATCTCTCATTGAATGTGGTTTGGGGGGCGTCCCAATAAGCCGTAGTAGAACTCATGGCCTCTTTCTTAACTTTGGAGTAAGTATTCAAACCTTTCCCAGGCTTGCACTTATGTTAACCTCTACCCTATCGACCATCCAAGAGAGAATTAAGGTGAAGAATTTACTTAGGAAATGTGAGGTCCTAAAGATTGGGGAGAACTAGGGGATAAACTATCAAATCCAACAACAAATCCTTCGAATAAATGTCAAATTATAATGTTAAGGTCACTTCGAAGTCGATTTTTTCCTCTTCCAAATAGAGAAATCTATTAAATACAAAAATACCAAGTCCAACCGAGTTACAAGAAGTTCATCAAGTGAAAAGGAAGCAAACACATGCAGACCATGCACCAATTTGCAACTAAGAAAATGAAACAAACTCCTAACATTTATTGCAATTCCACTCCACCTAAATGATAACCAAGGGCTGGAAGATAATCATGCTTCTGTTTTGAATCATATTTCCATCAAACGCCATACATTGAGATATTTTTGGAGGAATAATGACATAAATAGGTCTTGTACTGTGACAACTCCAAATGATGTTATAGCCCACCAAGCTCATGAGTGCTTTCATTTATGGGAGCATGTGAGATGTCTAGTCTCCCTTACCACCTATATCCTCGCAATCACAAACTAAGAACAACCAAGTGCGCCTCGTGTTTGACATATATTGGTTGTTGATCATCACCCTCTTCTATGACCCCATCTTAAGATATATTTTATTTTTATTAAAATATATCATTGTAAAATAAAATATTATTTATTTATAGCATCTACTGTAACACGTCAAAACTTATAATCTTTGAATTTATTTTAAAAGTAATTGGTAATATGAAAATGAATTTTCTTTTATAATCATCAAATTAACTTAACTTATTATTCTCTTCCCTCGGGTTGTAAAGGACTCTATGAACGGCCTTGCCATCATTTCAATTTGTTGACACACAAATCGAAGTAAGTTTCAAACTATTTATCCTAAGTTCTTCATTTCAAGCTCAAGTAAAACTTTCTAGGGACGAATCAAAATGAACGGTACTTTATATCAACCAATCACAAACTTTGGCCTCATCTCAAGGTTGTTCTTTAAAAAACCTTATGCTAAAGTGTACATTGGTGGGTAGTGACTATATACTTTTTTATCAACCCTGGTAATGCGAGCAATTACTCTAGCATTACTTCTCTAACATTAAATGTACTCTCCATTTCTTCTTAAATGTACACTTTCACTTTTAGGATGTTGTCTGCGAGTTTCTATTTCGTGCATCTCCTTGCAGATGTTATGTGGCAGTTGTGTCCAGTTGCTACCATATTGAAAGGAAGTTGCTAGTCATCAGTCATCCGCCTTAACACACCACCTCCCACCGCCTTAAACTTCAACCATTCTCCTCTCATTTCCTTGAATGTAATATACCAACTGATATTCTATTGTTCTTTGGTAATATGTTTGTTGTTCAAATACTCAAATTGTTCTAGAAAGTTGAATAAAATGTGCATGCAAAGCTGTCGTTCCAAATGGCCCTAAAAAATAGTCGATCTGGAGAGATAATAGGGAAAATACTTTTAGTAAGAAGAGATACACATACCATTGATAATAATGTTGATAGTCTGCCAATAGATAATATGCATGCAGGTTATGTTGGAAAGATAAGAAAATAGTGCTCCTCTACTGAAGTTGACGCCTAGCTAAAAGAGTTCCCTCCTTCGAATGATCTTGACGTTTTTTAGGGAGGAAGTGTCTATTGCTACTGAAACTTCCTAGGAGTGATGGCTTGTCCCCCGGATAGATAAGGAGACATATGCACAGGTTTTGACTCCTTCAAGCCACCTAGTGACTTGTTCTACCACAAAGCGGGTGACATCCCTCTCTATCAAGTTTTTTTTGGTGGAGGATCTGAATATGCCTGGAATATAATAACAATAACTCAATATGTTGATGTAGCCCTACTGAGGAGGATGGAGGTAGCATGCATAAACTTTACTGGAATCCTGAAGGCTAGCGAATGGATCTTGGATTTCCACCTATTTTCCCAACAACGAAAGGGTGCACCTACAATAAGATCACTCTCTGATAGTTGAATGATCTATCCCGAAGTGATTAAGCTAGATAGATTTCACTGTCGAAACCCCTTTCTAGCTGAAGAGCTTCGTCTCCAACCCAAACTTGTTGCTGTGACACCTACTATTGTTGCTCTAGAAACCAAACTCAATAATAATAATCATATATATATATATTGCTTCAATGACCCTTCTTATATAGCTTAGCATGTACTTTTAGGATTTGCATGTCACTTTTAGGGTTTGCACTTTACTTTTTACATGCATGCAATTCTAATTTCTCGTTGACTTTAAGCCTAAAGAAATAAGGCTTTCTTTACCATACAGATGACTTAATATTGAATGAATTCTTTGTTCTGCTCCTGGTATCATATGTCCTCATTCAATTCCATTTTCCTGTAGTACCCGCTCGAACCTATGGGAATGAAATAGGTTAACGGGTTTTTTTGGTGCTTAAGTAGAAGAGGAAATTACAGTCCTCCCTGCATGAAATTGCTTGTCCTCAAGCAACTGCCAACTAGGATGTTGCAATACTTGTTCTCCCTCCCATGTGGCATCTTCAATAGGTATTTATTTCCATTTAACCAAGTATTCCTGAATTACCCTATTTCGGAGTTTCCTTTCTCGAACCTGAATATTTATCTCTGGAATCAGTACTAGAAGCCCTTCATCATCTAAGGGAGGCAATTTGGTGGATGGAGCAATGTGTTTCCCTATTGTTTTCTTGATATTTGCTACATGAAATACGTTATGAATTTTACTTTCTTTTGGAATCTCTAGTTCATAAGCTACCTCTCCCACCTTTATGACTACTTTATAAGGACCATATAAGTGGGGTTTCAGCTTCTACACCCCTTTTTTCTTGAGTGATTATTGCATGTAAGGTTTTAATGTCATGTCCCCAATTAAATAATTTCCAAATAAGACTATTTGCAAATAATGTCTCACCAACCTACTAGTTCCCTAGGTTGAGATGGAGACAAAAATTTTGTAATAAGAGGATATGGGACCCAAAAGGACTTTAGTTTACCATATTCACATTTAATTGGGTCACATAAATGATAAATGCCAAGAAAATAAGGTGGCATGAGTTCATGAAGACACTTGGAAGCTTGTGGAGCCTTTGGGTGACTATATTCCCTGCACACTTGGCATTATATTCATCCAAATTCGAACAAATGGGTAATGTAACATTATTGGATGGTTATGTTGTGTCAAATATCATATAATGAGCTAAGGAATTAGAATTGGTAAAGGAGGGTCACTCCCATGGAAGAGGAAGAGACTAGAAGACAAGGTGTGCCACTTGGAAGGAGATTAAATGCACTTTATGACAACAAATGATGGAAAATTCTATGACAAGTATGACAAATTCATACATGATTACTGACATATGACAAATCTTACATGTCAGGGATAAAAATATCCATGAAGAGGTCGAATTTGGGATTTATATGCAGCCACTCGAATTGGGGAAAGAATTGGAGCATGAAGAGGAAGACAAGTTTCATGAGAGTTACTAAACGACCACTAGGATGAGTTGGAGGAAGCTCATGAAGGGAAATTATACCTTAGGAGTCCTCATGAAGTTAATAAAAGGATTTCATTAGGAATGATAATAGATTTTGATCATTTTTTAATTGGCCTTTGGCATTTTGGAGAGCTTTTACTTGTCCATTGCACGGTGAGTGTTCACTCTCCCTGCTTGTGAACCAATTTCAAGGGAGTTGGATTCCCTTCCAAGTTGGTGGATGGAGAGGCCATTCAGACCTATCATGGGAGTTTAATTAAGGAGTTTTATTTTCATGTTGAAGGTCCATACAGTCAAATTCTCATCTATCTCCCCATTCTCTCATTCCTTCTTCTCCATTTCCCCACACTCACATTTGATGGGGCACTTGTTGGAGTGACTCTTGCGCCTTGACGAGGATGGTTGATGCCCAAGATTTGATTTATGATGTATGGATCTGTAATATCATCTCCATATGCTCTGTAAGTTGAAATATCAGAAATACATGTATGAAAGGCTTACATTTCCCATGCTCTTGAATAACTAGTTTTCGTGGATCTAGCTTCAATATTGAAGTAGCTTTATATCATATTTGTATGAGGACATTTATATGAGTTTTATGATTATGGGGAATCAATATATGATGTATGTATCTGTAATATTATGTCCACATTCTCTGTAATTCGAAATATCAGAGATACGTGTATGAAAAACTTGCATACGCATGCTTTTGTATCACTAGTCTTCATGGATTTGACTTCAATCTTGAAGTAGTTTTATACCAGATTTGTATGAGGGGTATTTTATGAGTTTGTAACACCCTGGTTTTGACCTCTTTTGCATTAAAAATGTATATGATGTATATATTGTAATTAATTATGGTGTGGAACTAAATGCAAAAGCCCCACCATCGATTTAACGTTTTGTGTTCCAGCGATTAAAATCGTTGCTAATGGTATATCGTGCTATCTGACACATTATAATTTTTTACATCACGCATTCTAATCAAAATACCCACAACCAGCTATGTATATGCAACATTAAAAGAGATGGGGGCATGATTTCCTAAGGATAATGAGGGGGGAATATTTAACCTTTAAGGCCAATGGGGAAAAGCCAAATGTCAATGGGAGAACCCATCAAACTGTCAACTACCTTTCTTGTCTCATTCACCCAATCATTTAATTCTGCCAGGAATTGGTTGAAGTAGTTGTTGCATGGGAATGGGTAGGAAATTCGAATTTGGGGAAAACCCATTTTGCGGGAAAACGTTTTTTACTTTTGAGGCAAGTTAACACCCAAAATGCATGCCCATTTGGTCATACATCGACGTTTTCCATTTTTCCTCACCATTCTCCTTCACGTGGGATTCCTTCATGCAGCGGAAGCTTCCTGTGTGTTCATCCTTCACATTTGGAGTCATTCTCCTCATTTTTGGCATGCCCATAAATTCGTTTTGGTATTGTTCAATAAGTGGGCAAGGAAGATTTATGTTTTCCCTACATTTTCATGGATTCTTCAATGGATGGGAACCGTTTTTACCTTGTTGAGTGGCCAAGAAGCTAGATTCACATTTTTGGGGTTTATAGCAGTCGTTTTGGCTCCTGTATTGCCATAGCCGCCTTCAAAAATCAGAATTACGATTTGGGTTTTTACAGAGGTCGATTTTGGCTATATGGTGTCATTAAACGATTGTTGAGATCGCATTTCTCTCCTTGGTTTTTTTCTCCATCTGTAAATCCATTTTTGGGTTTCCCAACGTTTTTCTAAGGACCCGCAATTGGTAGTTTGTTGTATGTGTACCCTTTCCTTGGTCGGAGTTGTTATGCTCCTTGATTTGGTCTGAATCCAGTTAGGAGTGGAAGAGGTAAACTGCTTGATAATCCTAGTGCATGAGGAGCCTCACTGAGAGATCTTGAGGGCTGATTATTCCTTACTGCACATCCTAAATAGCACTGAAAGGGAATGCATAGCCTAAGGGACTATATAGCAGAGAAGGGGATGATTCCTTGTGTTGGGTGTGTACATGTTGGGAAAGCCAAGTCAGATATTGCGTAGGTGTCCATAGCTCTATGGTTGAGCTCACTAGCTTAGTAAACAAGCCATTCCATCCCCTTGGCAGTCTGATAAACCCAAACATAGCTTTGGATTGACTAAGTTTTGACATATCTTTGGCTATGTGTGAGCCTGCTTAGTTTCCTTTTCCTTGGGGAATCATGCCCAGCTCAGGGGTGGCAGTGATGCTGAGAGATTGATGAGCACACTAGCCTATGGTTGGGTGGAAAGTTGCAGCAGCATAGTTGGTTGCGGGAAGTTTCATTCGAAGATAAGTATTCTCGTGTAATTACCCATGCAAATGTATTGTTTATATGAATTATGATAAACATGATCCTTATGTTGAATGTATGTTTGCTTCCACTATCATGTTTATTAATGATGTTATACAATGCATAATTGCATCTTTTGCTTCAATGTAATTTTATGTTTACATTTATGGTGCTAGTTGCTCGAATTAGATAGCAGCAATAGTCACATCCTCTCTCCAATAGAGGGGGGATGTGACAGAGTTGGATGATGTTTTTAAATCCATATATGATGTATTAATCTGTAATTTAATTTTCATATCCTCTATGGGCCGAAATCTAAGAAGCTCATGTGTGAAAAGCTTGCATTCCAATGCTATTGAATCACTAGTTTCCATGACTTTGGATTCAATCTTCAAGGAGTATTGCATCAGATTTGTGGGAGGGTTTTCCTTTTAGTTTTATGTTTTTTAGGAATAAATTTGTATTCCATATATTACCACCATGTTTCATATTAGTCTCAGAACCATATATTATACCTTTCCTATGTCAAGTCTAGCTAGTAATGCAAATTTCCCTTAGGCAATTTCTATGAAAGTTACCTTACAAATGTTGCAGATAATAATCCACTTGAAGAACGTAATAAATAATATTACGGGAATTAATTTATGTCTAATACTCATTCCCATGCTCTGTTCTTAAATTTGGGAGGGTCGTACTTGATTTGGAGAGCTAGTTTGGCTATCACCCTTGGGGGGATTTGAACACAATTTCCTAGTAATTTTGGTCTTTTTGTCATTAGCCCCAAATTTTTTTGAAGAGGTATAAAGTATGATACAAAGTTTCCATATACCATATTTGGATGTTATAAGACTCACCATACCATCTCCTTTCAAATTTGGGACCATTCGATGAAAGTTGGAACCCTCGAGAGTCATGACTAGTTAAGCTCGAATTTTCCCCAATTTGTGCATTTCTCCAAAATTTCCAAAAAAGGACATTACATGTAAGAGTAAGTATACCAAATACCCTATCTCAAAACCACACTCGACTCTGTGTTGGTCATCGTGTAACTTCTATTGGTTTTGAGCTGCATGTAGATTCTCTTTTAGAACTTTAAGAATATCTTGATTGTCTTGTACCCAATCTTTTTCCTTAGGTGCTCTGCTGTCTCCGAAGACTAAATATGCAAAATTTAGTGCATCATAGCCATATAAAGCTTTGAAAGGAGTCATCCTAATAGACATATGGTGATTAGTATTATAGCATTACTCCCCTAGGTGTAGCCATTTAATCCATGTCCTCTGTTGCCCTGCTACATAATTTCTCAAATATCCCTTAATCCATTTGTTAACTATCTATGTCTTCTCGTCGCTCTAAGGATGATAACTGGTGCTAGTATCTAGTTCCTTCCCCACTAATATGAAAAGCTCCTTCCATAAGGCATTGGTGAATTTATTGTCATGGTCACTGACAATGGTTTTAGTTAGTCCATGGAGTTTGAGAACTTCTCTGAAAAACAAGTCCGCTACCTATGATGCTGAATACTCTGAAGAAATACCAAAGAAGTGGGAGAATTTTGTCAACCAATCTACTACTACATATAAGCAATATTGTCCCTATACCTTGGGTAAACCCGTAATGAATTCCATCGATATGCTCTCCCATTTATGCTCCGGTATAGGTAATGTCTTAAGTAACCATGTCAAATGAGTGTGTTTGATTTTATTCTGTTGGCACATACTGCACTCCCGGACATGTTGCATTACATCCTCCTTGAGGCCTTTCCATGAGGACCTCTCTGTAAATATGTCTATAAGTTTTCAAGGACCTCTAATGCCCTGATAGTGGTGAATCATGTGATGCCTGTAAAATATTTTTCGTTAAAGTTGACTCTGGTACGAGGTATATCCGATTCTTGTAGTAAATGATGTCATTGATTACCCTGTACCTTTAATCCTGTGTTTTTTCATCTAACAACTCACAAGCAAATTTATTTTTGGAATATTCCGCCAAGAAAAGAAACCTCCAATTAGTAGATATACTCCTGAGTGATAATGAGGTTGGTTGCCTTGATAAAGCATTAGCTACAACATTATTCTTTCCCTTAACATATTCTGTTTCAAAGTCATATGCATGTACCTTACTGACCCATTTTTGTTGATGCTCTTTCAACTCTTTTTGCTCTAAGAAGTATTTGAGGTTGTTGTGATCTGTCTTAATTTTAAACCTGCTTCCATCCAAATACTGTTTGAATTTTGTTAAGTCATGTAAGATTGCTAGCATTTCCTTATCATATATAGAGTAGTGGCGTTCATAATCTTTAAGTTTCCAGCTCTCAAATGAAATTGAGTGATGGTTTTGCATCAATACCTTCTTTAGTCCCTCTCCTGAAGCATCACACTCAACTATGAATGGTTGTGAGAATCCTGGCGATGCCAAAATTGGAAAAGAACTCATAATTTTTTTCATTTTTTCAAAGGTATGTTGTGCCCCTTTTGTCCAACTGAATGCCCCTTTCTTTGTAAGATCAGTGAGTGGTGCGGTAAATTGAGAAAACCCTTTTACGTACCTCCTGTAATATGTGTAAAGTCCTGAACATCCCTAAGTTTTGTTACATTTTTTGGTGTAGGCTAATCCAAGATAGCTCTAATATTTTCCATGTGAACCTATACTCCATATGTGCTTATTGTATTCCCTAGAAATAACATCTCCTACATACCAAACTCACATTTAGACATTTTGCATAAAGAGATTATTCTTCCATAATTTCCAGTACCTCATACAGGTGTTTCAAATGTCCCTCCCAAGTTTTACTATAAATCAAAATGTCATCAAAGAACACAAGTACAAAATTTAGCAAATGAGCCTTGAAAGTGTGGTTCATGCAAGATTGGAAAGTTGTCAGGGTGTTGGTGAGTCCAAAAGGCATGACTAAGAACTCATAATGACCATAGTGGCAACGAAAGGCTGTTTTCGAAATATCTTGATCCCTTACTCAGATCTGATGATACCCTAATCGAAGATCAATTTTTGACAAGTATTTTTCCCCCTGTAACTCATCCATTAATTCATCAATATTGGGAATGGGATACCTGTTTTTTATGGTTTTCTTATTGAGGGATCTGTAATCAATACACATCTATAAGGTGCCATCTTTCGTTTTTACCAAAACCACCGATGATGCAAATGGACTAGAACTCGGTCGGATGTAACCTAGTTCCAACGACTCCTTGATTGTTTTGTCTATCTCATCTTTGTACCTTTTGGGATGCATGTACGAAGTGGTGATGACTTCCTATGTCCCCTCCTCTAACTCAATAATGTGCTCGAACCTTCTGTCTGGAGGTCAACCTACTAGAAGATATCTGAATACCTTCTCATGCTTCTGTAATAATGCATGTATATATGTTGGATGTTGGGTGTTGTTATCTAGAGGCTTCCTAAAAGTAACAAAACATTCAACTGACCATCCTATGTCTCCTTGTCGGAGTATGGCCTCCATTCTCTGTGATGATACTGGTTTGGGGGGATAAGTGTTCATGCCCCTCAAGACTATCTATTTTCCATCTTGTCCTTGGAATTCTATTTCGATTGCCTTGTAGTCCATAGTATATTTCCCTATAGAGTAAAGCCATTGAACCCCTAATTCTACATTTGTATCTGCTACATTCACCACATAAAATGAGTCGATCATAATGCAGTTCCCTAGGGTGACATTTATTTTGAGAATCAAATGGTTGCATTCCATGTTATTATTACTTGCTACCACTATGATGAATCCTTTAAATTTCTCTGTATGAATACCCTTCTTAGCCACCCATTATGCATCAATGAAATTGTGGGTTCCCCCCCCATCAATTAACACACCTACCATGTGGCCCTGTACTACTCCCCTAACTCTGAGAGTATGAAACTTGGGTACTCTGGATAATGTAGCAATAACTCCACCTGGTGATTTTCCTTGAAGTGACTCCTCCTCTACTGCCATCAATTCCTCAGTTGTTTAATGTTCTGATTCATCCCCTTCACTTTCAAAATAGACTTCTATATAGTGGGATTTTTCTTTCCCTACGCACCCGTGACCTGGAATCCATGGTTCCTAACAAGTGAAACACAATTTCTTCCTTCTCAGATCCTTCCTCATGTCGTCATCCAACCAAGTTTCTTTGGCCATTCCTGTTGGGAAGGTTTATTGTCCTTGCCTTTTATTGGGAAATTTGTTTTAGCCAAAAACCTGTTCTTGGGAACTGAATCTTATAGATATCGAGTTCTGTCGATCGCATCCTGTAGAGTGGATGGCTTGCAAGATTTCACCCACCCACATAAAGGTTCTACCTGAGCTTTTGTAAATAACATAACCAACCTTCTCTCGAACACATATGTTACCATACTGTTTCTCTCTGAAAATTTGATATGAAGGCCTCGAAACTGCTGGTTTGTTTGAGTTGTGCTAACTCTCTAAAATGTATCTCTAGGTCCCTTTTATCAAACCACTCCATGAGTCTCTGTGTGAAATCACTGTAAGAATTGATGGTGTTGTGACCCAGTGTCACTAACCCATGGTACCACCACTCATGATCCTCTTCGTCCAAATGTAAGGTAGCCAACTTAATGGCATCTGTCTACGTTATAGGGTTGAGTTGGAAGTAAGTATCCAAATTTTGGACCCATATTCTCGCCGAACACCCGCGAGATCCTTCAAAATTAGGAATGGTAAACCTACCCACAGTTTTCTGTAACTCATAGTTCTGGGTGAACCCTTTGTTAAAATTCCTTGGTTGTTTCATGTTTTTCATATTGTAGAAGTATGAAAATGACACAGTTGAATGGAACTCATCTCCTAAATCCATGTATTCCTATAAATAAGCCCCAAATGGCTCACTAGGTTTTATTGGCATGACTTGGTACTCTAATGGAATTCTCTAGAAAGTGAGGCATAGTAGGCCTAGAAGGTTTATTGTATATGTGAGGAGTGTTTTTCATATTAGTGAACGCATGTTTTTCGCTGCTACTGGTAAATCCCCTATCTATGGGTGAAATAGGTAGATTGTTCTGACCCTATTCTGGCTTAAGAGCCAACCTGTTTATAGCATGTAATACTTCTTTCTGCCCTTTAGCTATGTTAGTTAATGCACTAACTAAGTTATGAAATGTCAACCTGTCCTCATCCTCCCCTGTTCCTTTCCCTCTGTCAAAGTGTACTCTTGTTAGGTCCATGTCTGAATTTATGTCTTCTAACTAAATATCTTCAAATTCTAGATCCTATGTGTACCTACCCTTCCTCCTTCTATAAGTCACAGAAGTATCTTCTTCTGGATTCATTTACTTTTCATGCTCAAGCCCACAGCTGGCAAGGAACATGCTACGATACCACTGTAATATCCCAACTGATATTCTATTATTCTTTGGTAATATGTTTGTTGTTCAGATACTCAAATTGTGCTAAAAATATGAATAAAATGTGCATGCAAAACTGTTCTAACAAACGACCCTAAAAAATAGTTGATCTGGAGAGATAATAGGGCAAAGACTTTTAGTAAGAATAGAAACACATACCATTGATAACAATGTTGATAGTCTTCCAATAGATAAGATGCATGCAGGTTATGCTGTAAAAGATAAGAAAATAGTGTTCCTCTCCTAAAGTTGATGCCCAACCAAAAGAGTGCCCTCCTTCTGATGATCTTGAAGTCTTTGAGGGAGGAAGTGTTTGTTGCTGTTGAAACTTCCTAAGAGTGATGGTTTAGTCCCCCCAGAGAGATAAGGAGACACATGCACAAGTTTTGACTCCTTCAAGCCACCTAACGAATTGCTTTTCCACAAAGAGGGTGATGTCCCTCTCTATCACATTTTTGCCGGTGGAGGATCTGAATATTCCTGGAATGGAACAACAATAACTCAATATGATGATGTAGCCCTGCTGAGAAGGATGGAGGTAGCATGCAAAAACTTTACTAGAATCCTGAAGGCTAGCGAATGGATATGGGATTTCCAACTATTTCCCAGCAACGAAAGGGTGCACTTGCAATAAGATCACTCTCTGATAGCTGAATGATCGAACCAAGAATCAGAATATGATGAGTATGGATTATAGATTTGGATTATCTATCCCGAAGTGATTACGGATGATAGATTTCACTACCAAAACCCCTTGTTAGCTAAAGACCTTTGTCTCCAACCCCAACTTGTTGTTGCTACACCTGTTGTTGTTGCTCTAGAAACCAAACTCAATAATAATAATCATAGATAGATATTTTTGGTTCAGCGGCCCTTCCTATATACCTTAGCGTGTACTTTTAGGGTTTGCATGTCACTTTTAGGGTTTGCGCTTTGCATTTTTGCATGCATGCACTTCTAATTTATCGTTGACTTTAAGCCTGAAGAAATAAGGCTTTATTTACCATACTGATGACTTAATACTAAATGAGTGCTCTGTTATGCTCTTGGTATCATATGTCCTCAGTCAGTTCTCTTTTCCTGTAGTACCCGCTTGAACCTATGGGAATTAAATAGGTTAACGGGTGTTTTTTGGTGCTTAAGTAGAAGAGGATGTTACATTGACCTTCCACCGCCCTTCTGTAGCACCAGCAACATGAAAACCCATCCATCTAATATTTCATCCAGTAATCTTACCAACGCCTTAAAATTCCACCATGATCCTCCCATCATCTTGAACTTCCATTGCCCTTCTCTAGCACTAGCAACATCAAAACCTATCCATATGATCTTTCATCCATTAATCTTTCCATTTGGTTGACTAAGTCAAGTCTTGTTGGAAAGATCCATGTAGAGGAGATGTTACTACGATGGCAGTAAGGCTAGTTAATTCATTGAATTTGCTTCTTGTTTACTATACTCTTCATCCCATGTAATCGTAAGAATATCATCGTTCCATGATACAAAATAAAAAACAAATTCAAGCTACAACAAGATCAGCCGCACGAGGCATACCTTGCTCCACGGTAAGCTTTCCTAGGGATTTTTCCAATGACAGTTTAGATTTTTCAATTCTGGTAAATATGGCGAGCGCATCGAAATCAAAATCTAAGTTGTGGGCATAGATGTCGAGGAGGAGACCATCAACGGTAACAAGAGAAATGAGGTATCTGGTGAGAATCAAATTTGTTGATCACATTAATTTTTCCACTTATGAAATAGTCTTTCAAGAGCTAAACAATAATAATCTTAGGAAGAGTTTTTTTTATGATTAATGGCAAATGAATATTAGATAGAGTACATACCTGGTCATATATGATGTCGGCATCGGTGTAGGATCCTTGAGCAAGATATCTTATGCCACTGCCAAATATCATATTATTATCTGACTCTTGTACTTGAGAAGAATGTTTGGTACAATCTCTGGTATCTTTACTTCCTTCGGTTTACTCTGCTTCTCCAGGTAACATAGGTACATGTGTTCATTATTGCATATGAGATTTGGTAACGGTTCAATCAGATGATTATTGTTAAGCGATCTCCAACAAAGATGAATGAATGCCATTACCACAGGCGGTAGTTTTAAAACAATAATTATAATGTGTCACCTCCTATGGTTTAGGATGAGGAGGATGTGGATATGGATGCAGGTCAGCCCGAGGTGCCCCATTTAGCTAGACCTAGCCTTCGATGTAGGCCAGATGAGAGGTACTGACAGGACGTCACAAACAGGCTAGCTACATTGTTGGTAGATCAAGGGGTTCATCCTATATGAATGAGGTACATTATGAGGGACCCTCATCGCACAAAGTTGTGGAGGATGCTTCCTCGTGATATGAGGATCTTGATGCAACACATTGCTCATGCTTGCGATAGCTTAGATGGTATCCATGATAGTAGTTCATCGTCAAAAGAGGGCAGAGATCCTCTGTTTTTTAGTCCACCTCCTTATCCATCAGTTGCTTCGAATGGTGGTGGAACCTCCAAATTCAATACATTTCCTCCTCAGCCTCCACCTTCAACATCTCATCCACCTCCTCCTCCTCCACCTTTGACATCTCATCCACCTCCTCCTCCACCGTGTCTTCCTCATCTAGTCCTCTACTCCTACTCGACCTTCCTTCCAATCCTACTTCATCATCTCCTTTTCTTCTGCTAGGCCGACCCTTCGATCCTACTCATCGATCTGAACATCCACTAGTTCTTACTTCTCTCGTTTCTATTTTAGAGATGCTCAAGGGGGGGGGGGGGGGGGGGTCGTACACTTTGTCTTGATGGACCTACCCCTCTCGCTCTCAATTTTTTTTTTCTTTACTGTATAGGTACTAATGCATTTGGCTTTATTGGTGGAGGTTTCGATGCCTCTGGCTCTGTTGGAAGAGGTGCCGATACTACCTCTGGCTCTATTGGTGGATGTGATGATGCAACTAGCTCTGGTAGGGGAGATACTAATGATGCATCTAGCTCTAGTCGAAGAGATATTGATGATGCCTCTGTTGGCAGAGATGGATCAGATATGTCATAGCAGTTATTGGACCAGAGATATATTATATTTGACATATTGTATCGTGACTTTGATATTTTATATGTTCATATATAATATTTGACAGTTATAATATCTAGTTCATAGCTATTGATGATGTATAATATCTAGCTCATAGCTATTGATGATGCATAATATCTAGCTCATAGCTATTGATGTATATCTTAATATATAATATCTAGCTCTGGTCGGAGAGATATTGATGATGCCTCTGCCGGCGGAGGTGGATCAGATATGTCATAGCATTTATCAGACCAGAGATATTATATATTTGACATATTGTATCATGACTTTGATATTATATATGTTCACACACACACACACACACACACACACACACACACACACACACACACACACACATATATACTGCATTTTTCATGTTCATGTTGAAGTCGATTTTTATGTTGATGGCGATGTGTTTTATGCTTGTTAGATGGTGAAAATGATCATGATGATGACATGTCTATGTTTATGTTTATGTGGTGAAAGTGATGATAATGGAATGCTTATGTTTACGTGTATTATTAGTTATGTGTGTTAGATTATGTTTAAATCTGTTAAATGTATATGTTACCTGAATATGTGACATAATGTTTATGATGGTACGTTCATGCTTATTTTTTTATTTTATGTTAATGATGGTATGCTGACGTTTGTTTGCATGTTTGTTAGAAGCTGACAATGATAATAATGGTATGTTTATGTTAATGTCATGAAAATGATGATGATACATGTATGCTTTTGCTAAAACTTATGGTTATGTTTATGTTAGTATGATGACGTTTATGCTTATTTTTACGATGATATGATTATTATCATGTTTATGTTTGTAAGGTGTGGAAAATATTGATGATCGTATGCTTATGTAAAAGAACTTTGTACTATTCAAATCATGTAGGACTTTAAAACACTAAGTATTAATTTAGTCAACAAAAACAAATTTGCATTGTAAACTGTGATATAAAACAAGTTTATTGTAAGACTTAACAGTTTTTCAAAGCATTAGACCTTTGTAAACAAAGTTATTGGGTTTTAAATTTTGGTCAATATTTTAGTATCCTTTGGAACATTTTTCATATTAAATAATTTCAACCTACAATTTTTAGACAATTAAGTATGGTTTCATATGTAGGTTGATATATTGTTTAGAAAATGAATTTGAAAATATGGTTAGTTGTGAGGTCATCATAAATGTGAAAATATGGATTGGAGTAACGGGCATTAAAAATGTTGAAAATTAGTAGGTTAAAAATTTATTTTTACATAATATAATTGAATTAAAAATATCATTGAATTAAATATGTTTATAAATTTTGTATTGTTAATGGATGAAGGTGTGGTAACTCTATGATTTATAATTGTTATATGGCTTGTCATACTATCATGTTTATAATGTTTATGTAATAAAAAAATTATATTTAGTGTTTATAGTTCTTACAAATTTTTATAAATATTATAATTTAATGTAATTTTTTAATAATGTAGTAATATTTGTCATAATATTATACTAATATATTTATTTTGTTGCAACTTTATGTTCAGCATTGCAAAATAATATATAATGATTTTTAATAAGGAAATTTAGTAGGCTTTAATCATTCATACAATAAATAATGAAAAGTAATACCATTTTACATTGGCCTAGCCTAAATGTGTGAGGATTTTACAACGTAAATAATGAAAGTAATACCATTCCACATTGGCGTAGCGTAAATGTTTGAGGATTTTATAAAATTTGGATAACATTTTCTCTATGATTTGGACGAAAAGAGGTAATTTAAAAAAAAAAAAATTTAAAATTTCAAAATAGCAATGTTTACATTTGTATAATTTAGGTGGAGTATTAAAAAGCTTCAAATCTATTTATGCATTTAAAAACACTATTTGAAAACACAAAAGTCAATTTTACTTAAACAAAATCACTAAATTATAGTTAAAAACTAACTTGAGAACAAAATCCTCAGATGTTTAGACTTCTTTCACATTCCACATAATCAAATTTGTGTAATTTACATTAACATATTTTGTGTAGCAATGATTAATGTAAAGAACTTATTGTTGATCTTAACAAAGCTCTTTGTGCAAGCACTAACCACTATACCACTTTTTGAAGATTTACTACTTTTGAAGCTTAGTACCATTTACGGTCCCTATCAATGATCAAATTTGAACGTGGGTCTTAATTTCAATTGGAAGGGCATTTATTCTTGGAGCCCTTCAAAGATGAAGGGCAATATAAATAATTATACTTCAATTGACAAGTATAAATTAACTAAACTTTTTCATCCAAAAATGCAAAAAATAAATATTGTACTTTCAAATTTTTATCAATTTAGCACCCCTTAATATTTACATGAAAAAATGATATATTTTTAATAAAACTTATTTTCAACACATTAAGTTGTCATATGTGTATCATTAGTTTTACACTTCAGTAACATAACAACTACTCTATTGTATTTTTTCCAGTTGGAGCACACTTCATTATAAAAAAAACTACTTAGACTATGTCATAACCATATTGGGGTCTCCACTTGCAATCCAAGCTTGAGAGGTATAAGAATGATAAGGATTGGGCACCTAAGAAAAAATAATACGCAACTCATAAAACATTAAAAAAAAATTACCTGCATACCAAGCAAGTTAGCAAAGCTAGCATAACCGGGGTCAAGGCATCAAATATTTTTGTTCAACACCTGTCATGAAAGCATACATGTATGGAATGGAGGGGCAATGTAATCAATCCTAAGTCAAATGAATCCTTGCAACTCACTGAATGTTTGAGTCTCAACAATCCTCCTTTTAAAATGGAGGGGCAATGTAATCAAGCCTAAGTCAATTGAATCCTTGCAACTCACTACATGTCTGAGTCTCAACAATCCTCCTTTTAAATTGAACCAAAATACCAAAAGAAGTTTATTAATTGCTAGATTTGAGAAAGTTCTAGCTGTGAGTAATTAAGGGCTCGGGGCCCTAAAACTTGTTGTGTTTTGTACCAATCCATGATTCAGTGAATCCATAGTCACGGGTAGGAATTTAAGTTATTTAATGAAACAATCAATGTGTATAACTCTATGTCGAAATCGTTTTCCATGTTGATGCAGGCCACTACTCTCTTTATTGTCTTACCAAAAGGCATGATAATGAAGAAGAAGACCTAAAATTATGGACTTCACCTTCAAATAAATCCTTGCAATCACATTGGTAAGGAGTGATAAGACGATCACAACAATCCAACATGTCAAACCTTAGTTGATAGTGTTAATTAAAGACTTATATGGTAAATTTAATATAAGACTTACTTATAGTTGTCTCTTACTCTTTGCATCTTGACACATTTAATATTTTATGGTTGTCTCTACGCCTTGACCCAATTCGTATTATAAGGTGAGGATGTGCATGCATAATAATCCTTAGTTATGACCATGAGATGAGGATTTAAAGGGAAGATGATGTAAAGAAAGTAATTTTTATATGTATTTTGGTGGCGCTGAGGACAAATGTTGTGGGGAATCACAAATGATTGGAAGGACGGAGGGAGATTACATCACGATCATGCCACCCACAAAATTTAAGACTATTCTTGAGCCAACAATTGTTTTCTTATTTTTTTTTTGTAAGTTGAGAGCTATTCTATTAAAAAAAGAAAATAGTGATACATATGTGTTTACAGGCATACCTGCTCATGATGAGCAGATATAGAGGTTCAAAATAATACTGGGCCCTCCCTCCAGGAGGGAAAACAGGTCCACAGAACCATGACCCTCCCTCCAGGAGGGAAAACAGGCCACCCAAATGAACATAAACAAAAACCTCCTTAGTTCTTCGAGAAACCAAACAATGAGCCAACAAGTTAACAGTATGAAAGACAAAAAAACTTGATAGTATCATGCAGAACGACACGTGGCCGCGGTGAAACCTGTTCAAAAAACCTTGTTGCTGGCATGCAGACCGACACGTAGCCATGGTGATACCTGTTCACGGTTTGTAGTATGGTTCCTCCATGATGGGGCAATTGTATCCCGATGAGGTTGGCTGAGCAGGCTCGCCTGGCTTGGCCTCTAAATTTTTGTTGGATGTTGCCATTTCCTCGTCACTAGAGGGGTTGTCTTCTCCCATTGTACCTGCAGGAGGCTTCTTTGTGGGGAGCGGAGCAGTATTTTTTGCAACAACAGGGTTGGACGTGAACTTGCTCGTTGAGAGAGTGGAGGGTTGGCACTGTGGTGGGGGAATGGTGGAGGATGAAGGAATAAGAATGGTGGTTAGGGCAACAAAGGAGCGTGGATGAGCAGAAGGTGAAGCTTCTTGGGGAGCCAACGGGGGGCGAACTGAAGGCTCTGAGGGGGGAGAAACCAGAGGATTGAACCGAAGGACCAGCCGAATGAGCAAATTCTTAAAAATCCAGTAACTCTATCTTCTCTCCATCGTTCTTCCAGCCGCATTGAAAGCCCTGGGCAATTCATCTTCCCAGTCATTGACAATCCGTTGCACTTCTTCAAGAATCTCCAGGTCGAAACCATTACCACTGGCTTCAGCCGAGAGAGGCATATGGCGGTCCTAAACGCCACGACCACGACCTCTACGGGGGACACCTCTTTGTCTTCTGGGCATGGCGGGAGAGCAGAGCAAGATGGTAACAGACCAGAGCAGAGGAGGATGGCATCTAAGCGTGGAGCAAGGTGATGGAGCAGGCACCTCAGTTTCAAATGAGGTAGCCCAACACCCAACGTCGGCCATATTGAATGGCTCTGCTGCGAGTTATAGCGTCCAGGAGGGTGAGTAATGGCGACTGGGCTTTGAAGTGATGACATAGTCCCGTCTGCATGCCTGGATGCAGGCACGTCTCCCATGGTATTGAAGGCTTGCATTGAAGGCGAGGGTGGTGAGGTCACGCATGGGGGGGGAAGGCCTCGTCAGCCTCCCCCGTGTCCATGTGGACTTGATTGACACCCGCATCCGAGGGTTTTTTTAATTTTATTAATAACCATTATTTCTACATATTGTGTGCCCAATGACACCTATCTATAGCAATGCATAAATCGAGCTCTGCACAGTTTGTGATCCTAGCTACATGCCATTATTTGTATTTGCATGACATCGAGTGTTGTTTATAGTTTTTGTGAGTCCATGATATTCATGCAAGAAGTGAAGTCTTGTAGAGGAGGACTCATCAAACCTGCCTTTAGAATTTCATTTTGACGAAAAAAATAGTGAACATTGGTAGAGAGGTTCACATAGGTAGTAGGCACAAAGTTTTGAGCTCATTTCAGTAGACTAGTAGTTGTTCTTTTTTGTTATAGTCATAGTTGTTGACACATTGTCACACTTTATATTGCAGCCCCAAGTGACTCGAGAGTTAGAGTCACATATTGATGGCTAGTGCCCCGTAGTCATCAATGATTACTGATCATCTTGCACAACTAAGGAGTGAGTACATCACAAGAATGAGTGAGTGATTATAATTTATCATATTTCCAATATTTTGAATGATGAGTTGAACTATATAGCATAGGAATTTCAACATCTTAATAAATTTATATGGATGGGTAATTTCAAATGTTGCCATTCTTTTGAAATGTTGATATAAATTATGCCCTCCTTAATTGGAAGAGTAAAATTCAATTTTAAATATTTTGTGAAAGTCAATTTTAACTTTACACTTGGGAAGGGCCAGAACCCTTTGGAAGGGCTAAGGGTTCAATTTTGAACTCCCGATATAATTAGTTTGATGATTTTCATAAAAAAGGGACAGTGCCGCCAAAACGCAGTAAGCGGGCGCACTGTGTTACAAATCAAATCATACGATACATGACCACCCCAAGGGTTCACGTTTAAGCAGGAGAAGGGCTTATGGAGATGGAGATGGAGGGAATTGCATCGATAGCGTTGTTACCATCGGGGTCCATATCAGGCCATTTCATACCTCACACCAACTCAACTCGTTGTTTCGCGATTTATGGAACTCGTATTTACCTCATAAACCTTGAACTTTTTGAGACAATTATTCTTTTAATTTAGATAAGATGAGTACATTTATCTTCCTCTACACAAATTTCTTTTTATTTTCTCAGTAGAGGGTTTAAATTTATCATCGGGAGCAGCCCTGCATATTACTCTGTACAGGTCTTTCTTCTCAATTGTCCAATTGTTCGGGTCTCTATTTTTGGATTCCAGGAGAAGATTGTATAATTCA
Organism: Pseudotsuga menziesii; assembly: GCA_001517045.1. Lineage (NCBI taxonomy): Eukaryota > Viridiplantae > Streptophyta > Pinopsida > Pinales > Pinaceae > Pseudotsuga > Pseudotsuga menziesii. The sequence goes on from LPNX010894198.1 coordinate 276,873, forward strand.
ACTTGTGGTGCTTATCTCAGGCATAGAATTGTTGTCATACTTGTCATTTTATGCACGAGGGCAAGTTGGTGACCTTCATCGACACATTAGTTCTCAGGGTTTACTTAGTTCTTAGGGATTCATTCATTCATTGAGCGAATAAGTTGGAATGTATGTAGCGAATAAGTTTTAATGGATAATATAATTTTATTCATGTCCAACTAATAACCGCTAAAATAGGTCAAAGGGACTGTCCGGTGCAAAATGATGTCAGGGACTCAAGTACAAAACGACTCCTATGAAAAACAAGATGAAGAAAGTAAAGTATGGATTTAAGCTAAGTCCTGGAAAGCCAACTCCGAAGATGGAGAGTCGATCCAAGAGAGATGTTTTGAGAAATGGATTTAAGAATGTACGGTACACATGGTACAATCCTGTCATGGTCAGCTGGCGATAATCTGTTGGCTTCAAAGAAAAAAAGAGAAATTATATTAGACCAAATTAGGTCAATGAACATCCTTCACTTCAACTTTTTCAACTCTATGGACTGATCTCTGCTAGGGTTTTTCTTGCTTGGACTCCCGTCTGTGCATGATTTCTTCGAACGGGGTCTCTGACGCCCCCTCCCCTGGATCTCCTGATGCAGCAACCTTCGTGGCCCTTCCGGCAAATCTCCTGCAGCAACACAAGCACGATTCTTCCAGATTTGTAAAGAGACTGGAGGAGATCCGTGAAATCCAGTTCCAAACGAAGGCTAGATCCTTCGCTCTTCGTTTAGCCGAAAATGGTCTTATTGGTCAGTTCACAAGAATATGGCTTCCCCAAGGTTTGTCGCCTGTTGGGTGGAGAAAAACTCGAGAGCACTTATCAAAGGCAGAATCTCTCAAGCTTTTTGTGTTAAAGTTAGTGCAGCTGCAAAACCCATTCTTAGGGAGGATGGTACCCTAGTCAGTTAACTAGGGCAGAGTAAGACCCTAGAAGGTACCTTAGGGCTCCCAGTAGTCTCTTGGGGTTCTTGGTCTAGGACCAAGCAGGTTGATGCCATGGCAAAGTCCCTAACATATGGTTAGGGCCCCTATATGTCTATAGGGTATTCTGGTATGGGACCAAACAGTTTCTTGGACACGAGGTCCAAGCAGATTCTGTAGGTTGAGACAGAGACTTCCTGGTCTAGGACCAGGCAGATTCTTGGTCTGGGACCAAGCAGTTCTTGCAAGAGCACTCTTGGTCAGTTAACTAGGTGAATCTTGGTTAAGTAGACCAAGATGATGATGTGTGATGTCCTCTCTCCTAATCGGTTATTGCTAGGTTGTTTCTCAAGGGACTGGCCACCCCTTGATGATGTCACTAGCAACTAACCCTTAGGAGCAGTATTGAGGACCAAAGGATCACATCATCCAGTTTGGATCTTCCCCTTATATAGCGATGATAAAAATATATGAAACAATGTACCTTGAGAGAGAGAAAAGATTAAAGTCATTGGTCTTGTTGGTCCTTTGGGGTTTGTTTGTCCACCTTTTAGGTACACCTTGGACTTGTGAGTATGAGGGTTGTCTTACCTTCTTATTATGACCCTTTTTCGTTGACTTATGGTCCTTTATCTTACTTGGTCCTAGCATTCTTATTATGATGACTTTTACTTTATGGTTTGGACCATTGATGCACAATCCTAAGTTATTTTTAGTTTATAAAACCATTGGACCATTTTATTTTTTATTATTAGACCTTTGGACCATTGTTTATGATTTTGTTTTGGACCATTTTATTTTAAGGTTTTATTATAAGACCATTGGACCACTTTATTTGATACCTTTTCTAAGTTAACCTAATTGTATTTTTTAACAACCAAGACCCTTATAAAAGTGTCATTCTTCAATGTGTTTATCCAAGAAGTTGTATCTCATTTACTTGTGTTTGGCTGCTTCTAATTGTGACCCTTCCTTCTCAGCGCGACCGTGTCTTTTGTTGCTCATCGTGACTACCTTCCTCTGTTTGCGTGACTGGTTCCTCTGCTAGCGTGACTAAGTTCTCTGCCTTAACGTGACTAAGTTCTCTGCCTTAACATGACTGGGTTCTCTCCCTCAATGTGTCTGGGCTTCCTTGCTCAACGTGAACGCGTCTTCCTTTGCTGCTCCATGTGACTGTGACCTTTGCTCAACATGAATCCTCTGCTCAGCATGATTGTGCTTACCTACTGCACCCGCGCGACTGTGTCTCTTACACCCGTGCGACTGTGGTCTCCACCCTAGCGCGACCGTGTGTTCACCCTTAGCGTGGCAGTCCCTTAGCGTGGCAGTGATCTCCTTCCCTCCGCGCAACTGTGTCATTACTTAGCGTGACAGTGATCTCCTTCCCTTTGCGTGATTGTGTGTCATTACTCAACGTGACAATGATCTCCTTCCCTCCGCATGACTGTATGTCACTGCTTCGCATGACTGTGTGTCACTGCTTCGCATGACTGTGTGTCACTGCTTAGCATGACCGTGACTTTCTTCCCTCCACGTGACAGTATATCGTTGCTCCACATGAATGTGGGTCACTACTCAGCAACACTGTGCTTCTCCCCTCAGTGTGACAGTGAGTCGTGACCTCCTTTACTTAGCGTGATTGTGTCTTGCACCAGCACGACTGTGTGTCTCTTTGCAGCATAACTGTGTATCACCAACGTGGCTGTATTCTCTTGCACCAATGTGGTTGTGTGTCACTTATCCAACGTGACTGTGCATCTCTTGTCAGCGAGACTGTGTCCCTGTTTTTTAGCGTGACCGTGAGTCTCTGCTAAGTTTGACTGTGTGCTAGCATGATTGTATCTTCTCTGCTTGTGTGACTATGTTGAGCATGACCATGTCTCTCTGCTGGTGTGCTGCTAAAGCCTGGGTAATTGATTGAAGTTTCTCTTCTTGTTGACTAAGATTATGAGGTCTGTATCCTTTTGCTTTAACTCTCTCTTTCTCAAGGTATGTCATTTGTTCACTCAGTTGACTTGTCCCTTTGGTGAAAGGATCAAAACCTAAAAGTATCTAGGTATAAGGCTGATTCAAAATAATTCTAGATTAGTATTGCAACGATTCTTTACTGCTATACATTTAATTTTTATATTGTTACTGTACATGGCATTTGGTAAGTCATCTCAAGGACCAACTTTAACGTAGTGATCAATGGAGTGTTAACCTTTTATTGCAGCTTGAATTTATTGAAACAATACTATTCTAAATCTGGTTTCATAATTTTGTTTATGCATTAAAGTATATTTTTATGTTAAACCTAACCTAACCCAAAAAATTAACATTTTGTGGAAGGGGTTTCTATGCCTTCTTATTCTAAGAAAAGGAAGATAGAGATTTGATTTTCAGGAGTGGTCCCTATTTCATGGGTGCTAGAGGTATGTATCTAAATAGATGGACCCCTGTTTTCAATCTAGAAAACGATATCCTATCAACTGTTCCAATTTGGGTGAGACTCCTCTTTCTCCCCCTCCATTGTTGGAATGATGAAACCCTGAAGGCAATTAGAAATGCATTGGGTAAGTGTATAGATAAATTAGAGCCAAATGATGGTTTGCAGGCATGTGCAAGAATATGCGTTGAAGTAGACCTGGAGAAAGGCCTACCGAAAGCAGTTCCGCCTTAGTTTGCAGGGTTGGTCGTATCTTCAACAGTAGAGTACAAACAACTCCCATTCAAGTGCAAAGTCTGCCATGAATATGGACACTTCACAAAAACCTGCCCCAAGTCTTTGGAGGAAAGGTAAGAGGGAGGCTAAAATGACCAATGGCAGTAACCAAAGAAGAAAAAGCAGGCCACTAGGCATGGAGTACAACCGGAGAAGGACTCAACAACAATTGAAAATCAAGAAATGAGCTTGGAAACGGGACATTAGGAATCGCCCACAAAAGGAAAAGGAAAAAGTGGTAGCAATAGTTCAAGTTGGTTTGTAGTCTTGTCAAAACAAGAGGAAGGTCAGGATGATAACCAAAACCCTACTCATGGGGGAAATAACAAAGAAAGTAAAGAGGATGAACATATTGAAGAGAGGAAAGAGAAATCCAGTCGACCAATGAGCAAGAACTCCCCTGCTTTGACAGTGGGGAAGGAGACTTAGAAGCCAGTTGAGGAATAGATGTGGATCTAGGGATCTCCTAGACTTTACACAAGAAAAAAGCTGGGAGAAAATTGAACTACCATAGAAGAGAAGAGGGGGCCAAAAAGGAGATAGAACCGGGGAAGCAATCCACCATTGATAGCCATGCAAGGAAAGAAGGGAGAATACTAAGGAATACAAGAGGATCGCCCTCCCCCCCCTCGAAAGAGAGCCAACCCAAAACCGCCTTTAAATGATCAAAATTGTTTCTTGAAACTGTAGAGAACTTAGGAGTGGAGAAAGGAAGACTCAAATGAAAAATTTAGTGAAAAAAGAAAAACGGCAAGTGCTTCTAATCGAGGAAACAAAAATGCAGGATCAAGAGATCCTAAAAGAAAGCAAATGCTTTTGGAAAAAAAGTATCGAAATGGCTAGGAGCTCCAGGGGAGCTTCTGGGGCGTATGCACAGTCTAGAACGAATTTATATTCAGACTAGAAATCTAGACCCAAGAGTCCAACTGGATTTAGGTGAGATTAACTCATTTACCCTTTGATTTTTCAGTCTCCATTTTCAATGTTTACATGCCAAACAATCATCAAGAAAAAATGCAATGCTGGAATTCCCTTAGTCACAAGGCAGAAATTGGTCCCTCTCCACTTATAATAACAGGGGATTTCAATACTGTTATCTATGCCTCAGAGAAAAAAGGAGGAAGCATAGTAAGGGAGCAAAGCCGAGAATATATGGAAGATTTCATTTCGCATTTGGATTTAATGGATGTTAAACCTTCAATTGGTAGATTCATGTGGTCCAACAAGAGATTGGGACCAGGTCACATCGCTGCTAGACTTAATAGCTTTCTCATCAGTAGCTCCTTACTAGAGGAACAACTCTCCTTTTCTTCTAGTATTCTCCCATGGGCTGGTTCGGACCACAAACCCATCTTACTCGAAGTGAGACAATATGAAAATTTGGAACCTATCCCCTTCATATTTAACCTCCTTTGGGCGAATGATCCATCCTTCATGGATCTGGTGGAGAAAGCTTGGTCTCCTTGGGTTTTTGGATCCCCCATTCATATTTGGAAGCAAAAACTGAAGAATACAAAAAGAGCTTTAAGAATTTGGGTAAAAGATAAAGACGAAAACGCAAAGGAGTTAGCCATAAAAATGGAAAACAATAGAAGAGCAATGGAGGATCAAGAGGTCACCCCACAACTGCTAATGGAAGAACAAAGGAACTTCTCCAAATACCAAATCCTTCCTTGGCAAGAAGAAGAAATATGGACACTAAAATCCAGAAGTCTTTGGCTACAAACCGAGGCAAGACTTTTGGAGGAGCAGAGTTAAAGAAATAAAAAAGGAGGATGGGACAAAAATTGAAGGACAGGAACAACTAAAAATAGTATTTAAAGAGTTCTTTGAAAGCTTATTTAAAGAGAAAGGAGGGGACTTGGATGCACAGGAGAAGTTGATAAACAATATCCCTTCCCAGATTAATCAAAATGTCAATGAGGAGTTGACAAGAACAATCTCTGAAAATGAAATTTGGAAAGCAATAAGACAAATGAACCCAGGAAAAGCCTCGGGCCCGAACGGATTCACAACCCACTTCTACTTATGCTGCTAGAATATCTTCAAAAGAGATCTGGTAAGAATGATACAATATTCCCAAAAATCTGCTAAGCTAGGAGGCAACACAAACTCTGCATTTTTGGCTTTAATTTCCAAGGATACTAATCCCTTAAGCTTTGATAGGTTTTGTCCTATATCTTTATGCAATGTATCCCATAAAATTATCTCTAAAATCATAGCTAATAGATTAAAGCCTCTTATACATAAACTCATTTCCAAGAATGAAGGAGGCTTTGTGGACAAAAGGCAAATGTTGGACAACATCTTACTAGTTCAGGAAGCTATACATTCTAGCAAGGAGAGAGGGGAAAAAAGAATGGTCATCAAGCTGGATATGGGCAATGCCTTTGATAGGGTAAGTCACAACTTTTTCGTTGTTTTGAGTCTTGACTAGATTTAGTTTTGGAGCAAACATTTTGGCTTGGATAGTAGCGTGCATTTGCAACACGTGGATTGCTCCTTTAGTAAATGGAAGGCTGATTGAGTTTTTTAGAATCTCTAGAGGCTTGTGACAAGTATGCCCCCTCTCCCCCTCTCTCTATATCCTAATGGCAGAAGCTTTGGGTAGACAATTGGAGATAGCTAGAAGGGAGAAAAAGATTACGGGAAAAAAATTGTTCGGGAGGTTAAAAGAATCAATCATTCCCAATTTGCAGACGACACACTCTTCATTGGGGAAGCTTCAACTATTCTAGCTCACAGATACAAAGAAATTCTTGAGGTGTTCTTGAGAGCCTCTAGGGGAAAAACAAATAAGTAGAAAAGCCAAATCTACTTCTGGAATACTATTAGAACTATAGTAGCCATTTCCAGAATTATGCAATTCTCTATTAAAGGAGAGTGGCATTCATTCAAATATTTAGGAATTCCGATCTACTATAAAAGCGTGCCAAAATTGGAATGGACTCAAATTCTTCACAAGATAAAAAAGAAAATCTTTTCGTGGGGGTCCAATGGTTGAATTTAGCTGGATGTGTAGTCTTGATCAAAGTAGTTTTTTCAGCATGTCTCGTATTTCAGCTCTCCATGCTTTTGGGGCTAGTTAATGACAAAGAATCGATATCGAAGGAAATTAGTAGATTCCTTAAGAAAGGTGGAAAATCCACCACAAAAAGAATGAATCTGGTGAATTGGAAGTTGGTCAGACCGCCTAAGGTCAATGGGAGGTTAGGTATCTGAGATTCTTCTACAATGAACTTGGCTTTGGGAGCAAAGCTTCTGTGAACACTGTTTACTAGAGAGGATGATTGGTGGAAAAAAACTCTCGTCCACAAGTACTTTCATTATGACACAGATAGACTAAGATGACTTAAGCACCCCTCGTCAAGGTAATCTAGCTCCTGCATTTGGAAACTCTTAAACTCTTCAATCACTCTTCTTAAGAGTAAAATCACTTGGATCGCTGGCAATGGAGAGAGAATCCATCTGTGGCAGGACAACATAATGGGAAATTCCCCCTTGACGCATGATCAGTCTCTAAACCTCTTAAGAATTTGGTGTCAAAATTAGGGTATCTCCACCATCTCTGTTATTGCAGTTTGGATGATGGGGGAACATGGAAAGATTGGTAGATTAGAGGTCTCCTTGTTGAATTGTCTGATCATTTCCAGACTCTGTGCCAAAAATTGAGAGGTTGTGCTCCTTCCCACCCAAGCTTGGCAGATGCGAGAGGTTGGGGAAGAGAGGAATACATTGTTCAAGATGGATATGCAACCCATTTAAATCAAACATAGTTAGTTACCTCCCAAAGCAAGCAAGTGGAAGAAGGTTTGGTGCCTAAAATTAAGTCCTTTTGTTGGCTTCTATCTCATGGTAAATTATTAAGAGGTGAAAATCTCCAGAAAAAAGCTTCAATGGCCCTTTTAGATGTGTGTTATGTAAACAGGAGGAGTCAAGTGACCACCTCTTTCTAGGCTTCCCCTACGCCAAAAGAGTTTGGAGACAGGTTAGTGGGGTTTTGTTTCCTCTTATTAGGTGGCCAAAACAGGTGACCAATTTAATTAACAACTGGCAAAGGTGCTACAGGGGCAAGCTAGTAAGCAAAAGCATCTTTAAAGACTGTTTCACGGGAATGGAAAAATTCACGACCTGGAAACTATGTAGCATGGCTAGCCAGGATTGGGGCCTTATTTTCTGAGGAATTTGCCACCCCTGCGGTGGTGGTGACAAGAAGCAGAAGTATGTTAGCTGAATTTATCACTCATTAAAAAGGGAAAAAAAGTGTTTAATCATCTACGACAAGAAGAAATCAACTGGCTAACATGGATGAAGATCCTTCCAAATGGTGATGGATTAATGCCCTCTATATCTTTGACAATCTCCTCCAGATCAATTTGGTAGCTTCATATTCCCACCCAAGTATTTGAAAATTGGAAAGGGCATCAAGTGGATCACATACTTTGCTTTTACGGTGCTTCAAAGGGCAATCCAAGGGAGGCAGGTGCAGGAGGGGAGATCATTTCCTGAGGGGGAATTACATGCATTGAATATTCTTGGAACATTGGTCAAGCAACTAACAATCAAGCAGAAGCTTTTGTTCTTCTCCTAGGCATTTGTTTGGCAAAAGAGAAAGGATGCAGTTCTCTCATCATCCTCGGAGACTCAATGATGGTCATCAAACTCCTAAGAACTAGAACTTTGCCTTCAAGTATGATTCTCAAATCCCTTTTTAGGAAGATATTCAAAGAAATCCAGGCCTTTACGAAAGTCAGTGTGTTCCATGTCCTAAGGATGAATAACCATGAAGCGGATTTGCTAGCAAACTTGGCATTGTGGGAGAGAATAGGAATGTTAAATGTCAATGGAAAGGTGTCCTATAAACCATTTCCTTAACTCATGTAAGGAACAAAAGCTACGTTACCGAAAACTTCTAAAAAGGGGAGGGGAAACATCGTTCCTTGTTTCGGAAACTAAAACTGAGGGGATACGCCTTGGAAACGCCACTGAAACGTTTCCAAGCCGTATCTAAAAATCAGAAATGTTTCCAGGCCGTTTCCAGCCGTTTCTTGAAACGTTTCCAACAGTTTCTTGGTTTTCTGAAACATTTCAGCTACTACAGGGCAAGTTTTTGACTAGAAATAGTGATTTTTTGACATGAGAATAAACAAATAAATAACCCCAAAGGAAAACTATTGAACCCTAATCGTAAATTGAACCTCAAAACTTAAATATAAAGCCTCAAAGCTTATAAATCAAGAGCAAAACCTTAATTCTAAATTGGTGAATGGTAATTTGACATTTTATGTCTCATTGATTTTGTTTCATTGCAATTTTCCAAAATTGATGGAGGCTTACCGTTGGTTCAAAAAATCATTGATATGTGGACATTTTATTGTGTCAAATGCTTGTCTACTATATTGTTAGTTTCAACTTTCACAACCTAGTGTAGAAGTACAATGACTTTTTTTTCCAGTTTTTTAGCCAATTCCTAACAACTTCGTTTTAAATAAACCCCAATGACTTGCATATCAAAATTGATAAAATGGTAGCTTTAGCCATGCAAAATAGTGTACTAATTTATGAAGGGTTACATAAACCAACACATATTTCCAATAATCTTCCAACAAACTTCTGTTTTCTTCTTTTCCTTTTTGAATTAGTATGAACCATTGACCTATGGCCTTATTTACTCCATTGCTTGTACACTCATATCCCTATCCAGTCGGTTAGTCACTTTATGAGCCAGTCGGTTAGTCACTTTTTGAACCAGTCGGTTGGTCAATTGACTCACTTGCCTAGTTGATTGTCTCGTTAGTGAGTGGACCAACCCAAATACAACATAGTTGAGTCTCTGGCTTACATCAAGAAAGGTGTTTAATTACAAATTTTAACACTTTTATAGAGGTACGATCAGCGTAATATTTGTTAGATGGTAACATTTGGATAAATCCATCAAGTAATTTTAGGGTTTGAAATCGATGTTTAGAAGTAGTTGACATTTTCTTGTTTAAATACTTGCCAGTGGGTGACTTATCTATGGCACTTGAGATAGAAGAATATTGTTTAAGACAATATTTGAGTTTGCAAATTTTAATTGTTATAAATGACATGACTACCTTTAAATCTAATTGATTAATGGTAATCTAAAGTATGTATGTCTCGTGGCCTTTTTGATATATATATAAGTCTGTTGCTGTTTCCTTCCCGTATCATATCTGACATTTTTCAAAATTTGTCGTATCCGTTTCCCTCCCCGTATCCGTATCCGTTCTTGTATCCGTTTCAATGCAACTTAGAACAAAAGTCTTCAAAGATAGTGCCAATTCCCCACTAAGGCTTAAGAATAGAAGTTCTTATATGAAACAAAGCTCTGAAGAAGCAGTCTGGCATTTTAAGTCTCATGCCATGTTAATTAATAATGCCCCTTGCTCGTCATATTGTTGTACATATGCATTGTTCTCTTGAGGACCTCTGTTGAGCGTGCATGCTCAATAAGGCAAAGAAAAAATGGAAACCATTGGTGAGGCTTCAAATACCCACCACCTTCTAGACATGAGGCTCCTCCAGCTATGAAGACTTACCTTAGCAGGAAACAATCTGGAAAAGTCTCTACTGAATCATATGGTTGTACAATTTACTTTCTGCATTAACATAATCAGCCCTAGTAATCAAAATGTTCACATTGGACTCAATCATAGCTGGGGAACTTAGAGTGATCACCTTGTGGTATGCCTATGAAAAAAATTTCCTTACATTACGTGGCACCATGATTATCTGTGCAACCTTCAATAGTCAATAACAGGTCTTGTGATGCTATGGGGGGAAATTTAATGTTTACCTAAATGGGTGGGATTCATCATGTGCTAAACTCAAAAACACAATCAATTACTCTACAACCTAAAGTTAAAGTGTTAAAGTTGGGAATTAAAGAAAAAACCATGAGAAATTGGCAGAAATGCGTTAGGTCATGGAAACCAGAAGCTGCACTCTCCATCTTCCCTCTGCATATCTATTCATATGACATGGCACAGGTTTCCAAATTTTCTTGCAGCCATCACCAATTAAGATTGAAACTGTTTGGTTAAAATTAAACTATTATACAAAATGGTATAAAGTTTGTTTATTCAGAACTTAGTCCATAATTATCATCTTATTCACTGTTTGAGTTCCTTAAAAGGAAGTAAGAAGGTCTTTTGTATGGAACCATACAAATATTGCATTATCTCTCTATGTATTTTTGTATCTATGGATGGAAGAGACCTCACATTTATAGACTCCTCTTGTAAGTGCTTTCATACGAAAGGTTGTTTTCATTTGACAACTGTAAAAAATAATTTTTTTTCTCCTTTCTATTAGATGCTTTTAGCAGCATTGGGTGTGTAAAAATTAATTAAAGTTTTTCTTCCCTAGTATTTATGATACTAGGTACACTTTAATGTCAACTTTAGCAATGGGGTTTTTAAGTAAATGAAACTTGAAATCTTGGTTTAATTGATGTAAGTAAATGCAAGCTGAAATCTTGGTTTAATTGTTGTGTTGAGGCATGAACTGCTTTTTTCTGTTTGGGCTGACAGTTGAGCTGTTCTTTAAAATGTTGCAGAATTGCCATGTGAAAGGGAGTGTAGCAGAGGTGAAGATTATCGACTGATTAAACTAACAATATTTGACTATATTGTAAGTTTTCTTCTAGGGGCTTTCTGTCTCAGTATGCACTAGGTTTTTTTTATTTCAAATTTGCATGTTTGTAGTTTGTTCACATAGTTTGTTCACTTATTAAATTGAAGCAAGCAATCTAAGCTGCATGAAAATTTCCCAGACATTTGTTGAGGTTTTTATCTTTTTAGCCCCGGAAAGTTTTAACGTGGGTTGCATTATCTGGAGTCTGGACATCTCAGCAAGCATTTCTTTGTCCACTATCAATGATAAATTATAATTAAACGCTTAGGGTATTCTCGTATTTTAGGTTTGTTTCATTTGTTCACTGTTGATTCTTTCCTTTGTTCAGATCACCATTTTGTCTCTCAGGCTTTGTATTTCAATGTTCAGTTGTCAAAATACAATTCTATTACCCATGTGTACTAGATGTTTCTGCTTAAGTGTCAAGGCATTGAAAGTATTCTTCACATTTTCTCTTGTTGTTTTCTTAAACCTAGGTTTTTTCATAGGTCATTTTACTTGGTTTCGTAATACTCTTACATTTCATACGTGCTCCAAGGCAGAGCAAGAGTGAAGAAGATGTCATAGTGGAGTGCAGAGGCCAAGATGCTGCTCGATTCCAGAACGCTGATCATGTCCATGGGTAATATTTTCCAATCCTTGTGTTTCTCATGGTTACTAGATTTGCTCTTATAGTTTAAAATTTTCATTAGCATGACTATAAATTGTGGCTTAGGGGTGTACCCTAAAGGTAGTTTAAGTCTCTTTGTAGCATTGAGATGCAGAGTGTTTCCTTTAGTTTGTGGTATTATTAGTTCTTTAACGGAAACAAAGCATACTATATAACACTGAATTAATCGATGTTACAACATATATATAATCTGACAGCTATATGGCATCCAAGATGACACCCTATCTCAAAATGATTCAGCAGTGCCAACACTTAGCACCAATCTCTGAAGAGTCATATTTTTTTCTAGATGGTTTCATCCTAGCAGGAAAGTCTACAACTAATTTATTTCAAAAATATAATTTTATCTAAAACAGTTCTTGATAGCTTTCTTGCTAAAGATGTTTTTGCATCTTATTTTCCATAGAAAAGTAATTCTTGTCAGCCTAATAGAATTCCATGCTCCTCTTACGTGCTGCCTTATCATCCATACATCCCCTAAAAGACTCCCTCCGAGCATAGAGGCTTGTCAAAGACAGTGGTAAACTGTGACGAGATCAATCCCCACAATGCTCAGGCCACTCAACATCCATGAAAAACATGATTAGTTGTCTTTTCGTTTTGACATATAACACAAAAGTTCAAAACCCATTTGTTAGTCCCGAGTTATGATGCCTATCCTTAACTGCCAAACTTTGATTAAATACAATCCAAGTCCTATTTTGATCCATGCCCCCCTGTCCTTGAGCCCCCAACATTTTTTAAGTCTTTCTGCAATGAGTGGTGTAAATTTTATCATCTCACACAGTTTGTTTGTTTCCTAGCAAAATAGGAGCTTGAAATAAATAAATCTTGAATGCGGTTAAATAGAACCTTGCACTTCTGATTACATTTTGTATTTTAAAGAGATTAGATTCTGGACTAAATTTAAAGAGTTCAATGTAGACAGCTTTTGTCTACATTCAAGAGTTGTTGGGCATGGTTAACAGATTTCCACTCTACCAATTAGTGGCTCTTTTTATTCCACAACACCCCTCATAACCGAATACCTAAAAGTCTTCTAGATAATCTTTTAATCATAGAATTGGATAAAATAATTGCCTGTCTTTGAACTTGGGGCAAGGTACAAATAGATCACATGGCCAAGTCCTGAGCTCTTCTTGCCCCCTCAAATTCCTAGTGCATGTTCCTTAAAATAATTTGCCAAATCTGTAGAATCCTTCTCCAAAGGACAACCAACCTTGATAATAAAGGGATTGGCAAATGTTGATGATATCCCTCCCAATTATTGGCCAAAGTATTTTGTAAAACTCACATGATATGTTGTCCTTTCTAGGTGATTTTTCTATCAGACGTTCATTAGCAGGCTTAGGAAGTTCATCTTGCTCCATAGGCTTAAAGGGAAGATTTTGCTCAACTGCTGCAACATTTTATTTGATTGTTTATCTCAATGCATCTTTTGCTTCTTTCTTGCTCTTATTACAACCTATAGAAGGGAAGATATGTTTTGCAATGGTTTTGAAAGATCCTTCTGTAATGAAAATTAGTTCATATATGCAAAAATATTTAACTATAGGAAGATAGTTGGATATTTTTGTGTATGTGAACTATTGTTCATTACATTGGTATCAGAGCCCTTTCTCGGGCACTTCTGATAATTCCAGTCCTTGGTCACATAATTTTCAGAGTTTCTCTAATTCCAGGTCTTTGACCACAACTGGCATTTGGCCATTTAAAGTTGGGAAATTTGATTGAAGCAAAACTCACTTCGCTGCAAATTTAAAGAAAGAAAAAAGTCAAATTCTGTTGAAGATCCTTCCCTTGACAGAAGCAACATATTTGTTAAAAAAATAGAAAAACGAAAGAAGATAGAACCCATAAGCTTGTGAAATAATTACGGTGAGTATCCCCATTGGTTGACAGAGTGTGTGTGTGTGTGTGTGTATTACTATATTCCCAGAGTAAGCATGTCCACTGGAAAGCTTTCAGACATGTGTAAAGAATATAAAATAACGTGACCCGGAATAACTGAAAAAAATTACTGAGCAAACCCATACTTCTGTGCCAGAAGCATTTATCTGTTGGAAATTTTCTGTAGTAATCCGAGGTATAGACAGCTAGTAGAATCGTGGGAATAGCATCTGTCTGGTATATTGATCTGCCACTGAACTGTTCTGTGCCATGCCCTAGTAATAAATTGATTTCTCCAAATAACCATTGGGATAAATTGTTCATCACTGAAAAACAACAATAGCCATCATAGGTGCCGACCGTGAATTGAAGACAATAATGTGTTAGAACATAAAAGATCACAATGGGGGATGAGGTCAAATCAACATAATTATCATATAAAGTTGCCTCTGCTACTTTAAAAGAAGTAATTTCTAACTACTAAATAGTAAATATATGCTGCCATGTGCTACCCCTCATATTGTGTGGGGAGTAAACTTGTGATTTTTGTCATGGGGATTTGCAGCTAGTACCTTTGGAGCATTGGATTGACTTGGGGGTATACTTCTTCATGGGGCCTTACCCTTCTTGGCATTTGATGGGAATCTTTGTTGGAGGGGACTCACTTCTCCTTTTTGATGATCATGTTGGGTGGTTGAATGGCGGTTGCTTCAGTGGTGCATCATGTTCTTCACAGTTTGATGGAGGCATTCTTCATGTTGGGGAAATCTCCTCATACTCTAGTCACTACTTTCACTTGGTTGTTGTATGGTAAGTTCATGTCTTGTTCTTAGTTGTTAGTGTCCTCTAGCATGGTCATATGATTGACCTTATGACTGAAGTCAGGTTTGTTGAGGAAAGTTGCCAGCAAATCATCCAATCTAGCCTAAATTCTCATATTGCTTTTTTCCCAAATTGACCATGTGTACCAGCCATCTGTAGCTAAATGTTTTTATCTCCAATTGATATCATATGCTCTCAGTGCTGATTTATGCTGGTCCAACCCTGCTTGTATGATGCTCTTTCTTGTTCTTTTTGCAACCTATACAAGTGTAGATATTCCAAAATAGTTCTTAAATATCTCTCTTATTTGGGCTTCATCTTCTATCCATATCCCTTGCTGATCATTTGGAGATCAAATTCTCAGTCGTGTGCTTCTTTGAACACTGAAAATAAAATTTGGTGGAGTCCAGACCATAATTTATCCCTTCGAGCTCCCCTAGCTCTATATTCTTCAAATAAAGTTGTGAAAGTTTTAGGATTTTCATAAATTTAACAATCTTTTACAATAATGCAGTTCAAATAAAATAAATACTGAAGTAAAATTACAGCAGTAACAAAAGACTAGATAATAAAAAAAAAAAATTCATCTCTTTCAACTTTAACACTCCCTTAAGGATCACTGTGTTAAAGTTACACAACTGAAACAGTAAATCACAGCATGTAGAGCAGCAGTAAACTAACAAACAAAACAAATCTTACTTGATGAATTGGACTGTCCTTATACTCAGAAAATTACTTTATATCAGACCTTGTCTCTTGGAGACAAGTCACTAAGGGAACAAGTCTGGCCCTTACTTGAGGGCATGGACATACCTGAGAAAGAGATAAAGTGCTGTAGGATAGGGTTAGGTAAATACTGTAGGAAGTGCAGCAGTCAAGTCAACCAAGTCAACCAATAAAATGTCATAACGCAGCTTCAAGCAATAGTGAAACCCTCAGAAGCAACACCCAATCAAAGAGCAGCCATACACAGGCTGCAAACAGTCCACAAATAGACTGCTGCCCACACTAGCAGTCCACCACAGACTGTGGCTCACACTCACAATCCACAAGCAAAGTTTGGTCTGCATTAATAGCCCACAAACAGTCCAAGGTTCAGTGTTAAGCTCACAAGACAATCCACAGTGATGTGTACATTCCAACAAATTAACTCATGGCTCAGGTAAAAGGTCAACACCCAGCCCACGGTACCCTTACAAGGAGGAATGGCAACCTCACAAACAGTGGAAGCCTCACAAACAGGCTTAGCAAGGTCACAACTCTGCAGGACAGGCTCAGGGCACCCTCTTACAGGCTCAGCAAGGTCACGGCTCAGTGAAAACAGGCTCATGGCACCCCACCAGCAGGTCACGGTTCTCTCACAGGCTCATGGCATCCCATAAATAGCAGCAGCAGCCCTAACAGGGCTTTAGACCTATGTCACATGGTTCAGGTTCGAATTCGAATTCGGCGACCTTAAAATTCGGTTCGAATTCGAATTTTTTTATAAGGTTCGGGATGAGGTTCGGCATTAGGTTCGCCAATTTAAAAAAATTCCAAATATATATATATATATATATATATATATATATATATANGGGTTCGAATCTCGCCGGGGACATTTGCTTGTTAGGGAGCCCTTGCATGTAATGAAATATTAGGCTGGTGAGCTGTTGATCGTGAACCCTCTCGGGGGTAGTTGCCCAAGTTCATGTATACTTGCCAAGTGCGTATAAGAGATATTTTCCAAGGTGGATGTAGCCATGGTGTAAACAGGGCTTCCGTGGTGAACCACCGTGAATATATATATATATATATATAATTAAAATAAAATGGCTAAGAAATCAAAGAAAATATATCAGATTTATCATTATGCTCAATGATGCATGCACACCTGACTGAAGTGACAACGTCATCTAGGGATACCTATCGAAGTGACAACGTCATCTAATGATACATCTATATTTTTGGTTCTCCCAATTTCACATTCTTTTTATGTTTATTTCATTTGTGCACTATGCCAATCTCACTGAGCAATGGTGTTGGATTGTTGGTGCGCAATGCTGAATGCAAGGGATTCGAGATTGTGGCTGCTGGCAGCGAGCAGGGGACTCGAGAGCAGTGAACGGGTTGTGCAGCAAACGAGAAGAGAACACGGGAATCGACGAATGGAATGAGAAGAGAACACGGAAACCGACATATGAAAAGATGAAAGTGGCGGCATGTGGATAGTAGGGTTAGGTAAAATAAATAAATTATATTAAAAATGAAAATCCACCCTAAATTTTGCCGAAATTTGCCTTGAAATCCGATGAAATTCACCCTAAATTCATCAAAATTTGCCTTAAAATCCATTTTAACATTCGAATTCGATTCGATTTGATTTGTTGAAGTTCTTCTCTTTGAAGTTTGAGTCGATTCGCCTTTGAGTTCGACATTGAAATTTGCCGAACTGAAACGAATTTGAATTTTTTTATAAAGTTCGCCGAATTTCGAATTTCGTTGAAGAAATTCGCCGAACCCTGTGACATAGCTTTAGACTATGGCAATGGCTCAATAAGGACAGACCCTAGCAGCAAAACCCTTGACGTCACCTTCAATCGGCTGAATAAAACCTGAGAACAGTCATAAAATCAGATCTCCATTTTTCTTCACAAGACACACTCAAAATGAATGCTGGGGCTTGAATTTATAATCTTGAAATGTCTTCTAGAAGGATTATCCTTTTAACCCTTCAAAAACTTTAGGGTTATTTAATACATCCTAGCTTTTAGGAGTGTTACCAAAATAAAACATAAAATAATATTATGATGACTTAGGATAGGGTACCAAGGTCAAGACATCATACATTAAGGAGGGTTTCCAAAAATAAAACAATAAAGTTAAGTCATCATAATCTTCTTGGTTAACTGACTAGGACAATACTTGTAGGACCTGCTTGGTCCTAGACCAAGAATTTGCCTGGTCCCAGACCAGGATGTCTCTGTCTCATCCTATAGGATATGCTTGGTCCTTTTGACCAAGCACTGTCTGGTCCTTCACTAGAATACCCTAGAGACAGATAGGGGTCCTAGCCACATGCTAGGGACTTTGCCATGGCATCAACCTGCTTGGTCCTAAACCAAGAACCCCAGTAGACTGCTTGGGGCCCTAGGGTATTTGCTAGGGACTTACTCTGCCTGGTAAACTGACAAGGAACCCTAGTTAACTGATTAGGGTGCCATCCTCCCAGAGAATGGCTCTCGCAGTTGCACTATCTTTAATCCTACTTTCTTTTGCTGGCCTAGCACATACTACCATTCTGCCCTAGCCCTATAGGACCTTAGTTGATCTTTGGATAGCGAATTCCCACCAAACTATCCATCCTGCCTCTCCTAATGGCTTGGGTACCAAATGCAAAACCTTATTGATTTGTTTAATACACTCCCAAAAGAAGATTTCAGTTTATAGGGAAGTTTGTATATGGCAATTAAATCCTTCCCAATTAACATTCTAGTGGTAATGGACATATGATTGACCTTGTCAGTGAAGTTATATTTGTTGAGGAAAGTAGCTATCTACAAGTTGGCATAAAATCATTCAATCTAATCTGAACTCTCACATTCCTTTTTGCCAATTTGACCATGTGTTCCAACCATCTGTCACTAAATTTATCCATCTCCAATTGGTTTCAGATGCCCCAAGTGCTAATTTGTACTGGTCCAAAGACTGCTTTTTTGATGCAGTCATCTGCAATCCAACCCTACCTGCTTCCCACTCTATCATATCAAAATCTCCTTTGATGATCCTTTCCATGGTAGGAACTGTTATGTACAGTCCCAAATCTGCTATTTATCTACTGTATCATTAGGACATGTGTTTTGGTCATGTCCTAAAATAGGACACGACCAAAACACGTGTCAGGCACGTGTTCGTGTCTGACACGATGACACGAGGCCCTATATCAACGTGTCTGGTTTCTTAGGTTCAAGGAACTGTTATGTCTAGTCCCAAATCTGCTATTTATCTACTGTATCATTAGGACACTGAGCAAAACCTCTTCCAGTACCCACCAGTAACAAAATGATATGAGAGCAACATCTAGCAGGACTGTAGTCCCCTTTATTTTTTGAAGGTTGTCATGGGATTATTTGAAACATTGTTGATGTTAACTAATTCTACAGGTGGGAGGAGGATGTCATCTGCATGGTTGAAAAGAGCAAAGAGAAGCACAATAAACTGTTCATTTCCTTTGAATGTGAGACTTTAAAAGCTGATAAGCAAGCCAAAGACCATATCAGTCGCTATTTGCCTCACCTGATTGGACATGAAGCTGTAGGTATGGTTCCATTTAAATTATCTATATATATATGGCATGCAATTTTGAGTCCATAATTGTTTTTTACCTACTCTCTAAGTGAAAGATGACAGCGGCACTAGCTTATCCTGCCATTTCTTGTTGGTATGTGCAGTGAACATTGGTACCATGAAAATAAGAGGACTGAATTTTGACTCAGATGATCATCAGACAAGCAAGACTAGCACATTGAAGTCCAAAGATACTGATGCAGGGCTTTTTATCACAGGAAGTGCGCCAAGTTGTCAACCAGAAAACAGTGTAAAGTGTGGACTATCTCAATGTCCTGTTGAAAGTAGGTCTACATATGATAAAAAAATTTCAGAACTGTTGGGAAACAGTAATCAAGAATCAAGCAATCCTGATGAGGCTGTAATTAGACAATTGCTGGCAGAGGAACTACAGGCGGATAGTATTTCTACAAACTTCCCGGAAAATAAATGGCAGCATAGCTCGTCTGGTTGGATAGTCAAGAAGAAAGACTTACATTGTACTGAAGAAAGATGATCCTTGTGTGATACTATTTGAAGGTGGCAGTCATGGTTTCAAACTGTACGCAATGAATACTGTGTAAAGCACTTCTCCAGCAATGGAAGGCTGTTTTTGCTATTGCATGGTGATTTTTCAGAGATATAAGACTTTCAGAATATGTAAAAGCTCAGTAACTGGTGCTATTTCAGGACGTACTGTATTTTCGAGCATGGTCTAATATATTTTTATAGAGAGATGGCATTTTTTTGTCTTATAAAAAAGATGTCTTCTGTTTTCCTAAGACCTTGTCCGTCCATCCTGATTCATCTGCTGCTACTACAAGTTCACTTTCCTTTTCTACGAGAACACATGCTACTTTGCATCTTCTCCTCAGTATAGATATATAAATACCATTTCTGACATCAGTTTCTTTTTAAACGGACAATCTGCTATCAATTGAATCATGACATGTTTAGAAACTCTATGGCTGACAACTCTATTGCGTACAAATTTGAAGGTAGGACAGCATTTTAGTTTGAAGCGTTTTGTAACTGGTTGTCCTTTTGTTTAGAGGTGGATAAAAATCCAACAGTTGAAATAACAAGAGTAAAGAAATGTACCCCTATTGAAAGGCCTAAATAAATATTTAGTTTTAATGTGATTATTTCAATTTTCGAAGACTACATCTTGTTTTTATATATGGAGAAGAACAAGAGTAAAGAAATGTGCCCCTATTGAAAGGTCTAAATAAATTTTTAGTTTTAATGTGACTATTTTAAATTTTGAAAGACTAGATCGTGTTTCTGTCTATATATCGAATGAATCAGAAACAATAGAATTAAGAATTCTACCTAAAGTTTCGATTTTAACATGTAACATCATTATTTTTTATTTCTTAGAATCTAAATGTTATATACACAAACTTGCAAAAGATTGTATAGGTGGGTGTATTTTATAGGTCGGAGTAGCATTATATGGGTTTATATTTCACAGGTTGGAGAATTAATTCAGTCGCTTGTCAAAAATTATTTCCATTGTGTCACAGACACGACATAATATCCTCAAACAAAGGGGTTATATTCTCGTCAATTTGATAAGATCATTCCGAGTGATATGACCTTGTTTGGAAGCTAAGCATCATGGCCTGGTTAGCATTCTTGATAATGGACAAATTTGTGTTATAGTTTTTCTATTAAATCCTTTAACCAAATCAATCAACTTGGAATTTATGACTTCCCACTTTTTTAAATGTCCCTTGAAACAATTTTCTTATATTCCTCTTTATACATAGTTTCCATAATGGCCATGATTGTCACGGCCCCACCGCGACGGCCACTTAAACGCGCGACGCGCGCCCTTGGGATGCGTTAGGAGGTGGGCGCTCCCTTGGGATGACACCTTGGTGCGGGAGACACCTTGGTACACCTCCGCGAAGCCTAAGTATATGGGCATTTGTGCGTAGGCTGGGCGCACATGGATGGCAAGCAAACGGACAAGGCGACGTCAACAAGGTGCGGCGGTTGCGAGAGTGCGGGAGCTTGGACGGATGGGCGGTTGAGGCGTTGACGTGCGCGTGGAGGAAGGATGTGCGCGACCCACCTTGGGAGTGGGCGCTCACCCTTAGCGCGTCACCTTTGAGCGAGTCACCCCCTTACTTGGTTTACACTTTACCTTGGCGTGTTGACCGACGGAGTAGTGTGGGCGGCAAGCAATGTGAGGGCGGGTCCACTTGAGGACGCTCACTTGGTATAAATAAAGCTAAGGCATTGTGACAAAGGCATCAGCAAGAGGCTGGAAAACGAAGAGAGGGAGCAGCAAGTCTGAGGAAGCCGCAGATGACAGGGCGCCTAAGCTAGGGACTGTCTCGCGCACTTGTAATCTCTTTGTATTTTTGGTGTAGTGGCTATTGTGCTTGCACCAGGAGCTCTGCCATAGGCAACTCCATTGATGTAACCGTTTTGCTCCGTTTTTATTATATATCTTAGGGCTCTGCCAGTGGGCAACCCACACTTATTTCTTGTGTCTTTTTTACTGCTGCTGCATCTTTTACTGCAATTTTGGCTAAGTGTTGAATGCGCCATAAGGCTAATGTAATAGAGTAAATTGCTAAGAAGTTAAGTGTTATAAGATAAACGGATTCCGCAGGTTAAGGCGTAGTCTGCAGGCAAGGTGCTTGGGCGGGCAAACCCTCAAGCGACCTTCCTGGCAGTGCCGCACACCACCTTCGGCAAGTCAAGAGCGCTTGCGAAGTGTGGCTGTGACAGGTGGTATCAGAGCTGTTCGAGTGGGACACTCAAGATGACAGGTCTGCCGAAGTCGCAGAGAAAACGACGAAAGTGCTGCAAGATATGGGAGCTCCTTTTAGCAGAACCGGTGAAGAAGGTGTCACCGCAATCACCGTCGTTAGACTGGTTGGCGGGCGCACTTCGGTTTGAAGGCTGGGGACAACCGCAGGTTGTAGCGAAGGCAGAGGAAGCGGCGGCTTGGAAAAGCGAGCTTCCAGAACGCTTGCGAAGGATGGTGAGCGTGCGCGCTTGGGAGGAGCGCGCGCCAGACTGCGGAGCGAGAGCCTAAGTTTGGCGATGGAAATGTGCGTTTGGACGTGCGAGCTGCGGAGATGCGCAGTTCCGCAGAGACGGGCGCTTTGGGAGTGCGCGGTGCGGACTGCGGCAGAGAAACGTGCGACAGAAAAGTGCGAGCGCTCGGAGGAGCGCGCGGACAAAGGACGCTCGGTGGTGCGCGCGGCAGAAGTGCGCACTGCGGACGAGCGCGTGACAGTGAAGCGAACGGACGAGCGTGCGACAGTTGTGCGCGCTGCGGACGGGTGCACCGCAGAGGAGCGCTGCGGAGGGAGCACTGCGGAAGCGCGCGGTGGAAAAAAGTGCGCTGCGGTTGGACAGGTTTACACAGCATGGTTTTGGGCGCCATGAGGGGCCGTCTGGACACAAATGCGCTGAGTTTTGTTGAGGTGCTGGTAAACGGCAGAAAAGTGAGGGCTTTGGTGGATACGGGCGCCTCACACAACTTCGTGAAGCTGGAAGTAGCGGATGCCATCGGGTTGAAGAAGACAAGCTGCGATGTGAAAGTAAAGGCAGTAAATTCTCAAGCGAAGGCTGCTGCAGGCATAGCTTCAGGAGTGACTGTTCACATTGGTCGTTGGACAGGTAAGATTGATTTTACAGTAATGCCCCTTGATGATTTTGAGATGATTCTTGGGCAGGACTTCTTGCGGAGACAGGAAGCTGTCTTGTTGTCGTTTGCGGACAAGTTGGTCATCTTCAAGGGTAAGAGGCCAAGTGTGGTGAAAACTGTTGCAGGCAAACCGGATGAACAAGACAGATTTGTATCAGTGGTGAAGGCAAAGAAGACTGCTCGGTGGTCAGAAACGCAGATGTATGTTGCAACGTTGTTGGATGAGTCTGATCCAGGTAGTGTGGGGACGCCTACGCCGCCTGTCCTCGCCGACATGTTGGCTGCGTATGCAGATTTGATGCCCGAGAGCTTGCCGAAAGCGTTGCCCCCGAGAAGGAACGTGGATCACCGTATTGAGTTGGAGCCGGGCTCCAAACCAGTGGCAAAGGCGCCGTACAGATTATCAGGACCCGAGTTGGAGGAGTTGAAGAGGCAGCTCACCGAACTCATGGATGCAGGGTTCATCAGGCCGTCAAGGTCTCCATATGGTGCCCCGGTGCTGTTCCAAGGAAAGAAGGACACAGCTGAGTTGCGGATGTGCTTGGACTACAGAATGTTGAACAAGCAAACGATCAAGAACCGGTATCCTCTTCCGTTGGTGGCTGATTGTTTTGATAAATTGGCTAAGGCACGGGTGTTTTCAAAGTTGGATTTGAGACAGGGGTACTACCAAGTGCGGATTGCAGAAGGTGACGAACACAAGACTACATGCGTGACAAGGTATGGGAGTTTTGAGTTTTTGGTTATGCCGTTTGGGTTATGTAACGCCCCGGCTACTTTCTGCACGTTGATGAATGATGTGCTGCGGCCGTTTTTGGATAAGTTGGTTGTGGTGTATCTAGATGACATAGTGGTCTACAGCAAGACGTTGGAAGATCACAAGAAGCTTCTGAAAGAGGTTTTCGATGCGCTGCGGGAGAACCAGCTGTACTTGAAAGCTTCCAAGTGTTCGTTTGGGCAAGAAGAGATCCAGTTCTTGGGCCATCGAATCGGCCATGGGGTGATTCGGATGGATGACAGTAAGGTTGCTGCGATACAGGATTGGGTAGAGCCGCGAACAGTACATGAGGTACGAAGTTTTCTGGGGCTGGCTAACTATTACCGCAGGTTTGTTGAAGGATACTCAAAGATTGCAGCTCCGCTAACAGACTTGTTGAAAAAGAGTAAAGTCTGGAAGTGGACGGAAAGGTGCCAAGCTGCGTTTGATGAGCTGAAACGCAGGCTTGCGACTGCACCAGTTTTGACGCTGCCTGACTTTGAGAAGGACTTTGAAGTCCAAACGGATGTGTCGGACTTTGCTATCGGAGGTGTGCTGATGCAAGAGGGACATCCGGTTGCGTATGAGAGCCGCAAACTCCAGGACTGCGAGAGGAGATATCCGGTTCATGAGAAAGAGATGACGGCTGTTGTACATTGCTTAAGGACGTGGCGGCATTACTTGTTGGGCAAACCGTTTGTTGTGAAAACAGACAATATAGCAACAAGTTACTTTGCCACGCAGCCCAAGCTCTCGCCAAAGCAAGCAAGGTGGCAAGACTTTTTGGCAGAGTTTGATATGATTTTGGAGTATAGACCGGGCAGGTTGAATGCTGCTGCGGATGTGTTGAGTAGGAAGGCTCAATTAGCAACAGTAAGTGGGCAGTCACTTGAACCGATGGTACAGGTTGTTTCTGATTTGCGGTTGCGGATTAGGGAGGCTCTAAAGGAGGACCCTACGGCTGGCAGCATTTTTGCGCAGATCAAGAGAGGAGAAACGACCCGGTTCAAAGAGAAAGATGGGCTGCTTTACTATGACGGGCGGTTGTATGTGCCGAGGGCTTCACAGCTTAGGAAGGAGTTGTTGAAGGAGTGTCATGACTCAATTTGGGCAGGACACCCAGGGCAGCATAGAACACGTGCGTTGGTTGAGAAGAGTTTCTATTGGAAACGTCTTCGTGCGGACATAGAGGAGTATGTTCGTACTTGTCTTATTTGTCAGCAGGACAAGTCAAGTTCGCAGAGGAAAGCGGGCTTGCTGCAGCCATTGTCGGTGCCGGAGAGACCATGGGTTAGTGTCTCGATGGACTTCATCACACAGCTACCGGAAGCGCAGGGGTTCAATGGGATCTTCGTGGTGGTTGATCGGTTCTCCAAGTATGCTACCTTTGTGCCGATGAAGTCGCAATGCAAAGCTGCGGATGTGGCTAAGTTATTTTTCAGACATGTGGTTAAGTACTGGGGCTTACCACTGAACATAGTGTCAGACCGGGATGCGCGGTTCACAGGCAAGTTTTGGCCTGCGTTATTCAAGCTGCTGGGGACAGAGTTGCTCAAGAGTTCGGGCTTTCATCCAGAAACGGATGGACAGACGGAGAGAGTCAACGCAATTCTGGAAAGCTACTTGAGGCACTATGTACAGGCTGATCAGAAGAATTGGCTGGAGTTGTTGGATGCAGCTCAGTTCAGTTACAATATGCTTGTAAGTTCTGCAACAGGTTACAGTCCGTTCGAGTTGGCAACGGGGCAGAAACTGTTGACTCCGCAGATTGTTGCGACAGGTGAGATTGGGCCTAGTCCAGCTGCGGCAGAATTTATGATGGCATGGACAGACAGAGTAAAATTGGCTAAGGCTCATTTGGAAGGAGCTGCCGAGAGGGCGAAAAAGTGGGCTGATAAGAAACGCAGAGATGAAGAGTTTCAGGTGGGAGAAAAGGTACTTCTCAGACTTGGCAAAGAACAGTTCGTTCCACCAAAGGGCCTGGCAAGCTCCTTGGTGCGAAAGTATGACGGACCCTTTGAAATTCTGGAGAAGGTAGGCAAGGTGGCTTACAGACTTAGACTTCCAGAACATCTTCAAGCGTACCACCCAGTTTTTCATGTTAGCCAGTTGAAACGGTGCAGAGTTGATGCGGATGAACCAGAAAGACATGTTCCTACTAGAGCTCCTGCGATGATTGTGGACAGGCCAGATCGGGAAGTAGAAGCTATCTTGGGACACAGGTTCAATCGGCGAGGCAAAGATTCAAGGTTGGAATACTTTGTCAAGTGGCGGGACTTGCCAGAGGAAGAAAACAGCTGGGAGTGGAAGAACGTGCTATGGAAGGCTGAAGACTTGGTCAGGGCATTTCAGGAAGAGCATGGTCTACCTCCGTGGCGGAATCCACGGAAGTCACGTCGCCGGGACGGCGACAAGTTGGGTGGGGGAGCCTGTCACGGCCCCACCGCGACGGCCACTTAAACGCGCGACACGCGCCCTTGGGATGTGTTAGGAGGTGGGCGCTCCCTTGGGATGACACCTTGGTGCGGGAGACACCTTGGTACACCTCCGCGAAGCCTAAGTATATGGGCGTTTGTGCGTAGGCTGGGCGCACATGGATGGCAAGCAAACGGACAAGGCGACGTCAGCAAGGTGCGGTGGTTGCGAGAGTGTGGGAGCTTGGACGGATGGGCGGTTGAGGCGTTGACGTGCGCGCGGAAGAAGGATGTGCGCGACCCACCTTGGGAGTGGGCGCTCACCCTTAGCGCGTCACCTTTGAGCGCGTCAGCCCCTTACTTGGTTTACACTTTACCTTGGCGCGTTGACCGACGGAGTAGCGTGGGCGGCAAGCAATGTGAGCGCGGGTCCACTTGAGGATGCTCACTTGGTATAAATAAAGCTAAGGCATTGTGACAAAGGCATCAGCAAGAGGCTAGAAAACGAAGAGAGGGAGCAGCAAGTCTGAGGAAGCCGCAGATGACAGGGCGCCTAAGCTAGGGACTGTCTCGCGCACTTGTAATCTCTTTGTATTTTTGGTGTAGTGGCTATTGTGCTTGCACCAGGAGCTCTGCCATAGGCAACTCCATTGATGTAACCGTTTTGCTCCGTTTTTATTATATATCTTAGGGCTCTGCCAGTGGGCAACCCACACTTATTTCTTGTGTCTTTTTTACTGCTGCTGCATCTTTTACTGCAATTTTGGCTAAGTGTTGAATGCGCCATAAGGCTAATGTAACAGAGTAAATTGCTAAGAAGTTAAGTGTTATAAGATAAACGGATTCCGCAGGTTAAGGCATAGTCTGCAGGCAAGGTGCTTGGGCGGGCAAACCCTCAAGCGACCTTCCTGGCAGTGCCGCACACCACCTTCGGCAAGTCAAGAGCACTTGCGAAGTGTGGCTGTGACAATGATGGCCATGGCTAGAGTTTATGGTTCTACCTAATTATTTGTTTTGTTTCCTAAAATGGGATGGCCTCTCAAGTTGTTTGTAGTTTAGAAAACCACTTATTCTTTGTGTAAGATATGGAAATTAACTATTAACCATATAAAAAAAATATATATATATATATATATATATGTAATTATTTAAATAATTAATAAAAAACAATATTAATTTCTATGACTATGTTGAAATTAATTAATTTATTGAATGGAATTTTTTATTATTTGCATTATACATCACATAACATATATCTAACCATTTGAAAGGAGAGTTTATTAAAAGAAATCAGTTATAATATAGCAGTCAAATAAGGTCGTCCTTTGTCGCCTATTGTTTTTGGTATTTATATTTATAAGTTATAGGATTTTGAAGGGAGCACAATGTATAGGCACATTGTTGGCAGGATTAATCATCATCCTCCTATATGCAAATGATATTGTCCTTTAGCGAGGTGCCCTCTAACCTTGATAAGCAATTTAAGAATTTCAAAGATTTTCTTACTAACTTTGTGATGTTTGTAAACACAGATAAAATCAAAACAAATCACATACCTCCTTTTGCTTGTGATAATAGCATATCGAAGGAAGTCCATTTTTATAAGCATCTTGGAATTTGTTTTCATCATAAGTTAAATTGAAACTATAGTGTTGAAAAAGGAATTAATAGAGGTTGGAAAGCTTACTTTGATATTGAAAACAATTATAAAGTTGTGAAATTTGGTTTCTAGAAAAAAATAAGGTCCTCTTCAACTTGCCATTCATCTCATAAATTCAGAAATCTTCCTTGGGTCAT
Source organism: Pseudotsuga menziesii (assembly GCA_001517045.1). Lineage (NCBI taxonomy): Eukaryota > Viridiplantae > Streptophyta > Pinopsida > Pinales > Pinaceae > Pseudotsuga > Pseudotsuga menziesii. The sequence goes on from LPNX010894198.1 coordinate 304,511, forward strand.
GGCCCAATCAAGGGAGGAAATTTATAAATAGCTATTGTTCATTTTCATTGTTGTTGCAGCATGATTTTCTTCTAGCATTCTAGTTATTTATTGTTCTTATTAAAGATCTATGTTATTGATTTCATTCAATGGGTGATACAATATAGAACGCTATTAGGTTTTATCTAACAATTAAGTGAGTAGCTAAGTGATTACAATGATTGTTTTAAGATTCTTGTTGAAAGGATGTCGATTAGTGCAATGAAGTTTCATGTTTATTGCAACATCCATGATGAATGCTTATTTTAATAGCTACATTATAGAAACATGGTATATAGTACTCTTTGACTTAATCACTTTCTAGTAGCTTGGTTTGTGTAGTTTAAATATATAGTGCACAATACCTCTAAGATTATATGATCTTGGATTGAGAATTGAAGTGAGCTAATGGGATTCAATCATGTATTGTTGTAATTAAGTAGCCTTTCTCCTAAAACACTGGAAATTTTATGGTTCCCACCTAACCTGCTCATCACTTCAAAATTTCGAGCAAAATGCCTAAATGGTAGACATGTTGGCCCCCAAAAGGTCCCATTGTTTAGTCATTATGCACAAAGAAACTACATTTTCTTACAAAGTCCTCAACATTCAACAACTCACCTACATTGATAATGTGTTGACATATGTAGAAGTTTTGGAACTATTGCATTTGCTTAACACTTGGCACTTAAGAAATTGGAGAGAATGGGAACCAAGCGGTTAAAGTAAGAGTTGTCCAAACTCCAAGGCACCTTCCTAAAATGCTTGAGTATGAGGGATGATTATGTCTAATATGATCAAGGATTCTTGAACAACTTTGTCGATCTAATAAACGGTGTAAAAATATTTCTTAACCATTCATACCTTTTTCTAAGCAAAACTTTGCTTATTTATTATGGGCTTCTTTGTATTTCCTTATTTAACCATTTTTAACGATTCTAAAGCTCTTTAAAACCCTATCATATACACAAGCATGCCATTATCCTTAAGTACTAACGTCCCAAACATAATAACAATAATATGTACAACATATTCACTCAAAAGTTATGTAAAACTTATCAAATATATTCTAAGATACCATTTTAACAATTTGGAAAGTAAAATTAAGGACATTTGAATTGGTACAAGATGTAGGTCTCTAAAAACTTGAGTCTTCTAAGTTCATCTTTGATATAGAAGTAACACCATTGCTTATATTTTCTTTCAATCTTTGCTAATATCATTTAAAAAAATGCTTTCAAAGCTATTAAAAAATGATATTAAGTATCGCACAATCTTTAAAAACAACATTGCAAATATTCAAGAAATGACCTTTAATTGAGTGGATCATTAAATCACCTAAACTAACTTTTATCATTATTGTAAAAACTTTTTATCAACTCACTTTTTTACTCTTTTTTTTAGGGTGACAACTTTTCATAACTCACTTGTCAAACTGGTAGTGAGGACAACCATTATTGGCTGCTATTTGCAAATGCACGCTAACTCTTCATCACTATTCTAGAAAAACCATGCCACTTGAATTAACATTTTGGTGGTCCATAAGGGGTAAGACTTCCACTCTTGCGGCTAGATGCCTCTAGATCTTGGGTAGTTAACTTGTTTCTTTATGTCCGAGGATGATAAGCTCTTATCCAATCAAAAACAATTTTAAGTCTTTACTTCAAAACCTGTAAGGGTGGTTTCAACGCTCTTTAGTTGTGTCGAGAGACACTTTACAACCCAATATGAGGGAGAAGTGTAATTTCGTGCTCAATGTGGAGTTGATACTTGTCATTTTAATAAAATATTAAGTAAATAAAAAATTTACAATGTCGACCCTAACCTAAAGCTCAAAATTGGTATCGAGTAAAAGTTACTCAAGTGGAGGTCATCCACATGACACTTTAATAAATTTATATGTAAATAATTTTTTTACAATGTGGGCCATAGCCTAAAGTTCAAAATGAAAGAGATGTATATTCCAATTAATTAAAATTTTAAAAAATAATAAAATGTGGATACTTCTTGCTATGAAAACCAAAGAGATATATATTCCAATTTATTTAAAATTAAAAAAAATGAAATGTGGATACTTCTACCTATGAAATTGAGAGTTGAGACGCCATTAAAGTCTAGATTTAAATACGAGGGATTTACATATTAAACTAGTATATATCCACCATAATTCCAGATCTACCAATTAGTGAAAATGATCAAATCTCTTTAGGTGCAAACTTTTTGTTCAAATTTTGCACTCTAAAGCCAAGTTTGCTCCTCAAAGGGATTTAATTCCTTTGGAAAAGTTTGCACATCCATGGATTTGATCCCTCTCAATGTTTGATAAATCCGGAATCAAGTTGGATTTATAATGATATCTCCAAGATACCCACTATCCCTTGATCTTCATCATTCATCGTTATTGAGGCTAGACAAAGATCATGGAATATCAAGCATCCACTATGATTTAACTCTATACATAAAACCATGACATTATACCCATAAAAGTTTCATTCAAGGTTGCAAACATAGTTTGGGCAAATATATGACCAAAAATCTACAAAGAAATTTATTTTAAATATTATAGAAAATATTGGAAATTATTGAAAAATATCAACAATAAAAAAGCTTGAATTTGAAGAATAATGAAAATATCTTTTAAAAAAAAATCAATTTGAAAAACTCAGAAATCTAAAATTTCATTTAAAATATGAAAATATTTACAACATTGGTTTTATCGGCTCACTTAGTTTTAATTTGTAAACTTTTGTTCGGAGCCCAAACTCCTCAAAATTCCCAAAAATGTATTTACAACTTAAAATGTTCGCCATACACTCAAGATGGCTATCGGTAGACATTGTTATCGTCGGATATCGAGTAAATCAGTTCCCCCTCTAGTTGTATACGTTGGTTTGAAGGTCTTATCATGCCGTAGTTTGCTTCAACCCAACTGAACTCAAACCCATATTCTTTGGGTTTGCTTGTGAATGAAAGCCACAAGTCATTGCAGAAAGCTATAAATTATTATTTCCCCCAAAACAAATTTGAAAATGCTGGAAAAATGACCTGTAAATTATTATTTCTCAATCTAGGGTGTCCTGAATTTATAATATAATGGGTATTGTTATATTGTTTGTCTATTATCAATCCCAACTGTAATCTATGGGAGACTTCAATGGGAATCTACAACACTATTATCTATGGCAGGACTTATGATAATACCCTGTTCTCCAGTGAATATTAAAGTCCGGTGTTTTGTTAGTCAAGAAATAGTGCAACGTAAGAGCTGCAGAATAGTGGAAAACTTTAATTACAATACGAGGAAAGAATGTTCAGAGAAAAGCCCATCTGTGAGAGAGTCTATATTGCATCTCAATGTAGTTGAATTGACTGAAAGAAATTTGAAATTTAATGATAAAGTTTTGGGTCATGGAGATAAGGGTACAGGGTTTAAGGGTAACAAGGGTACCTATGTTGAAAATGGAGGCAACTGTAGTCCCCTTGCAATTGAAGGAGATGAAGTAAGATTGTCAATAATGGTCATCAATCTCAGCCGAGCCAACAAGGTCTCCTGTGCTTCCAGCGTGTACAGAAGGATGACAGATTCAGGTCTGCAACCCACCTTGTATGCTTGCAATTCCCTTATTGCTTGTTTTCTTAGAATGGGCTTCATTGATGATGCATTAAGTGTGTTTGAAAGTATGAAGATGATGAATATTAAGCCTTCAGAACATACATATAGTTTGGTTATAAAAGCAGTTGGGCACTCTCAAGGTTGGCAATATGCTCTCCATTTGTTGAAAGAAATGGAAACACAGGATACTTTGAGACTGGATACAGTTGCTTACAACACGCTGATATCTGTTTGTGGGAGAGCAGGCAAATGGAAGGAAGTGCATCAACTGTGGGGGGAATTGAAGCAGAAAGGTTGCAAAGAGACAATGGTGACCTATCGCCTTTTAGTGAGTACCTTTGTGCAGAGTGACCAAGTTGAGCTTGCATTGGAGGTATACCAAGATATGATTAATAGTGGATGGAAGCCCAATGAGGATGTTCTTAAAGGTCTTACCTGTGTTTGTGCGAAAGGAGGACAATGGTTATTGGCTTTGGACTTTTTCCAGAAAATGGTTGATTTGGGTACCAAACCAAATCAAATCACCTACAATACACTTATCAATTCTCTTGGTAAAGCACGAGAGGTGGATCTGACTTTCAAAACTTATGAGCATATGCAAGCTGTAGGTCATAGGGCTGATGCTTATACAATACGAGCTTTGCTTAATTGCTTGAAGAGGACAGGTCAATTTGCAAGGTCTATTAGCCTTTTCGAAAGCATAAAAGCATCAAGAAACTTTGAAATGGATACCGAGATTTACAATATGGCATTGATGTCCTGTCAGCGGCTTGGACTTTGGGAAAAAGCTTTGCAGTATGTTTGGGAAATGGAAAAGACTGGTGTTAAACCTGGAACTTTGTCTTATAATATTCTCATAAGTACTTGTGAAATTGCTAGGCAGCCAAAAGTTGCACTGCAAGTTTATGAGCATATGCTATGTGTCGATTGTACTCCTAATACATTTACCTATTTGCCATTGATTAGAGCTTGTGGAAGGGGACTCCTTTGGTGTGAAGTGCAGCAAGTTCTCAAGGTAAGCTAGTTTCTTTTCTATATTTAATCTGTTACTGATGCCATGCATGGAAGCTCAGTCTCATCTTAGAGCTATTATTGGTGCTGGTTGTTCTTGATTGATGATTTCTATGCTTTCTCCTCTATTTTCCTTGTGTTGTTGCTCTGGTCTATAACAAAGAAGAAATGTCCAGACAGATTGTATATTTCATGTAGAAATGAAGGTAACTGTTTTCATGAAACACAATGACAAGTTATGGCTATATCTGCTGTCGTCAGTAACATCCAATTTGAATTTTCTGTTCCTTTTTGACATTTATACAAGATAGAGCCTTACATAAAAGTAAGATTTACCTCTGTACCGATGACTCGGGGCAGAATATTTCTTTCTTTTTAACTCCATTCCTTTCTTAGCAGTTGTAGGCTTTCTAAATCATTTTCTGCCTAGGTTATGAAGCATGTCTTATGTAGTGTTGCTTCCTGCGTGTCCAATGTTGATCTCACTCTTTCTCTACAATGGGTGATTGATTAATTCATAACTAGGTAGCAACATTCTCTTTTACAAGCAAACGGCCAAATATGGGTTCATCGAATTGCCCAAAGCGTGATTCCTGTGAAGGAAGAAGATCCACTTGAAAATGCTATGAAGACATAGAAGATGGGCCCCAAAGTCTGCCTGTATGATGGCCTGAGGAACTGTCCTTTTGTAACGGATCATGTGCTATAACATGAGAGTCTGGACTCTCTCAGTCCTAGCCCAGTCAGAGGACAGTAAGCTAGGTACCCAAATCTTAGAACCACAGAGAACAATACGCATAATTAGTGTCCAAGAGGTGCATCTAGGACAAGATGTCCTAGAAGTGTAGCTGAAAACACTACCGCTCAAGCAAGGGGAGTGAATCGTATCCCTTGCTAAGTTGGGGTTGAAAAGCGTGCCTCAAACTAAACTGTAATGTGTTACTGTTAGGTGTGTTGAGTGTGCATAAATTGAAGGATAGAAGTGCTGCTAATGAAATAGTGCAAGTTTAACCTGTATGACTTAAGCTAAACACTGAGCAATTCATTTACTAATGAACTTATGTAAATTTAATAATAAAAGGCACACACACATAAGTAGTAAAAGACATAGATTCCTGTTACCCTCTAAGTTGTACTTAGTTGGACCTTCAGTTGAGCCGCCAGAATTTGAACAAGTTACTTGTTCATTATCAGAAGTGCAGAAGTCCAGTAGGCCATTTTTGACCCCTTTTTTCTTTTTTGTATGTTTATACCCCATGGGGAATTGTTATAAGTGATGTAGCATGATGACTTTTTGTAAAAGGCTTGGCCTTCCTGAGACTTGGTCATCAATCTGATTACTCTAAAGTGTTTTTCCTTGTTAATTATGTATCATTTTTTAGTGACTTATAATTTTTTAGTTTTTCACTCAATCCTCCAAAGCTGGAGTAATAGTCTTGGTGGTTAATCCTTAGGGGGTTATTAAAGCCTAGTGTCAATGTATATTACCATGCTAGTCATTATTTTTGAGTCATATGAACTAGCACTAAGTCCCCCCTAGGTGTTTTTATTTTTCCACTAAAATAAAAATTTCTCGTTAAAAAACATGATATTTTAATTGTAAAAATTATAAAGGCATAAAAGTTGTACTAGGGGGCGAAATTTGCCATGGGGGTGCTCGTTTTCTAACTCAAAGCACCCACTTTACCCATGTATCCACTTTGACAGTAAAATTGGTGATTTTTAATCACTTAATGTTATTTTCTCTCAAAAAAGTAAAAGAAGACCAAATAAATGGGAGAAATCAGCATCTCATGATTTGTGGAAACTCGTGTTTGACATGTTTTCATTCAACCGGAGTGGTGGCAATTCATTTTGTAGTTGAGGCGAGTTAGAGATAGAGCCTGTTACGCTACACCTATACCCAACGCACCTTTAGATGTACCCCAGGGAGAGAGAGGCCATTTTTTTTACTAGGAGGGGTGTTATTTAGCAGTGGTGGTCATGACCGGGCCTTTTGGTCCTTCCTTCAGGAGTACTATGGCTTAATGGCACTACTGGCTGCCCTTTGTTGGGGTTTCTAACCTTGGGGTTGGTGTCCGGGGCTCCTAGGGGTTGATCACTGGGACACATGACTCGACACCTTGTTTCCTTGCATCGGTGGCCTTTGTTTCAGCTGTGAGACCTTGGTCTCCCTTCCTAGCCACCTCAGACACCCTCCTGGTCCTTCAATTGACTAACGCTCTCTCTCCTTGGCCTCCTTCCACAGATGACGTCACCCTTCTACCTGGGCCGTACTACTATTTTGAGGGGGGCGTTGAGAGATTTACAACATTTTTTGGGTTAGATGGGGCATAACGCCCCTCCCTCTAGCTCACTCCAGTCTTTCGTTTAGAGTGATTTGCTTATTTTTAGCAATTTTAGGCACCTGGGGAAAAATACCCCTGAAAGCCTATTTTAGGCCATTTTTGAATTATTTTATATTATTTTTGTTATAATTTTAAGTTGACATTTTATAATTTCAAATCGACATTTTAAAGGCATGTTGGCCTGGATATTTTTGTAAAGTGAGTGTGAGAGGCTATAAATAAACCTATTCTCACTTCATTTGAACATAAGACAAGTGGGATCAGACAACATGCACTTATTTAACCCTACTAGAGCTCTTTGGAAGTGATGCGCCCCTCTTGAGGAAGATGATTTTCTGGGTTTGGTGGAAATTTCTTGAAGTTTCTTTGGTTCTATGCTAAGCCACCTAGTTCGAATTCGTGTTCGAGTTCGACGACCTTGAAATTCGACAAAAAATCGGCAGTCAAAATTTTGGTGATAAAATTCGGCATTAAATTTGAGAGGCTATAAAATTAAAATATATATTATATATATGAAAATTTTTAATAAAATTTAATATGTCCATTAACCATATCATAATTAAAATATATATTATATATATGAAAAATTTTAATAAAATTTAATATGTCCATTAACCATATCATAAAAATGAAACTATATTATATATGAATTTTTTGATAAAAATGAAACTATAATCTATATTCTATACCAACTATATCATATATTCATTAAGCACATTATAAAAATGAAACTATACTGTATATGAATTTATTTGATAAAATTTAAAATGTTCATTAAGCACATTATAAGAATTAAACTATAGCGTGATCATTAAGGGTAATATATTTTCAGAGTGTTCTTCATGAAACATTGGGTTACAACTTACATATTAATTACATTCAGCTATATGCAAATCGCAATATGGTTCACAACGAAGGAGATGGGCCACACATTATGCTTCAGCTGTATTCGTCACGATATGGATCACGACAATCAAGAGCGAGGGTGAGGCACCCGCAACAGACTATAGGAGAAACCGAGTTCGAGTCTAGACAATGCAAGCGGCGAGCAGTGACAGGTGACTGGGCAGACTCGTAAAGTAGAGGCGGCGTCTGAGGATGGTAGTGGTAGGCGATAGAGCAGGGTTTCCCTTTTTCTAGTTTTCCATTCGAATTTTGCTTGCAAACTTCATGATTAAATTCGACATGCCTTGAAATTCCCCTAAATTCGAATTTTATCCTTGAAAAGCGCCGAATCTGGTGACTTAGGTTCTATGCTCTTGCTAAAGGTGATGCTATGATTTGTTGGCTAAACACTTGCACAAGGAGGTATCTAGGGTTTTTCTTGATCTCTCTTTGTTAAATGTTGATGAATGATGTATGTTTATGGATTGAATGGTAGTCATTAGAGCTGCATTTTGTCTTGGCTAGGTCATTTTTCAACCTTTAGTCACCTTGGTTTGTGGAAGTAAGTCACTCATAGGAGTCCTTCTAGGGTTAGAACCTTAGGCCTTCAGGTTTTATTGTCAAACCTAGGATAGGCTTCTCAAAAGGATGGTTGGTCACCTCCTTAGATGCCCTAGGGTTAGGGTAATCTAAAACCCTTGTCCCAAAACTTTCTTTCTCTTTTAAAACCTAGCATCTATTGTAGGTTAGATTGCATTGCATGTTAGGTTAGGCTTAGTTAGGGTTTGCATTTTGCTTGAACAAAACCTAAAAATAGTCCATCCTAGCCCATTCAACCTCTCCTTTTCTTCTCTTCAGCTGCCTCGACCTCTTCTTCTAGAGCTCAGCATCCCCTTTCCTCCTTTCTCTAAGTTGCGGCCCCTCTTTTTCTTCTTTGGCCTCCCTCCTAAGTCTTTCCCCATATCTTTGCCTTCCTCTTTCTGCCCTCGATCTGCTCCCCCTTGCTTCTTTTAGCTGTCGGCCCTTCTTCTTCCTGCTCCTATCTCCCTCTACCTCCCATCTCCTCTCCTTCTCCTCCCTCGGCTGTCCCCTTTTCCTCTTGGCCTGCTCAAAACAACCCTTTAGGGCTTATCCTTAAGCCTTGGTCCTTCTCACAAGCTTCAACCTTAGGCCTATAAAGACTTGGGTCCACCTTTTTGGGTCTGTTCCAGACCTCAGCTGTCAACGGACAGCCCTTTCAATGGTTGTACCAACCATTAGGGCTGTCCTCCTAACCTGCCTGTAGGTCTGTAATAAAGTTGTAGACCCTGTCTTCCCTTAACAACCCTACACAAGCATATCAAAGGTTAGTTTGGTTGTTAGTTATTCAAGATCTGGGTTGTAGTTTGTGGAAACTAACTTAAGAAGACTGATATTAACCTTATTTGTATGCATTATCAGACTGTAAATACTAATGTCGTTTTGAATATGATCGTATTTAAACGCCAAGATATTGTGTACAATTGCAAACATTCTATTGCTGGTGGTCCCACTTTGTGAGTTAGTAAATGAACACTTAACGACTTTGTTTTAGGCTTTATTTGCATATGTACATATTGTTTTCTTTCATGGAATGGAGAGTCTCAGAATTGGCTTTAAATTGTTACAGAAATGACCATCATTCATGTTTGGGTTTGGGTGATGTGTGCTGTTGAAATACATTGAATGTTAGTACTTCTTTGTTACTACTCATTATTGCACTATTGGCTGTCCACTGTTTTATTCTATATCAGACTTATTGTTGCTTATTGGTAAGTGATTGGCTGCTACACTTGTAATGAATGACACTTGGTCGAATAGTTGAGGTATGGTCATTGGTTGGAATTAGGTCCTTACTTATTAAAACTGAATGTACTACTGAAGTGGATATACTAATTGCTCTGACAAGATTCATATTTGTTTAAATAGTATGTCTTCTTCATTCCTTAAATTGACTCCATAAAGGCACTGATCACTAACCCTTTCAAAAGAAGATATAATTTGGTGTTTAAGTGTCCTTACAGACTTACAATTAGGGCTCTCCCCTTTGAGGTTCCGACTTCCAAAGAAGTTTGGGGAAGTGACTAAGGTGACAGTGATCACTTTATCTTGCATATGCTTATCGGTGACTAGCCCTGCTCGTTCATCTGGTAACAGAGCCAAATCTTGACAGATGATTGGATCGAGTTTCCATTTGAGAGGTGGCTCATTCCCATGAAGGAGGGCACATCAATTAAAAGAGGGGTGCATTCTTCAATATTAGGTGTCTCCATTTAATAGGGGGCACATTTGTTGGATCATTCACTTCCAATAAGCTCCGATCCACTCCCACTCAACTCAAGATCCTCTCTGCCACTTGGCTAATGCACCCTCATTGGGAAATGTGCCCTCCTTTCTCTTCTTTTGTTGTTTAAATAGGCATTCTCTCCCTCATTTGGCATGGCCAGGGGTGTTGAACCTTTGTGTTGTCATTGATGTCAAAAGACAATCCGATAAGGTTGATGTAAGCTTGATGTTAAAGGATAAACCAACAAGTTTGATGTAAAAAATAAATAAACAAGATTAATACAAAACAAACAATATGGGATTGATGTTAAATATATGAGATGGATAATGTGCAGTTAGTTTGAAGAAATATATAGAGAAGGAATGTGGAAATTCAGGAAGTGTGCAAATACCGCCAAAACATGGGACGCATGTGCGCTACCACCAAGTCAATGGATATAGGTGCACAAAACCCCACAAACTTGAATTATCAAAGGATGCACATCGATGCAAGATGAAGCTAGGTGGTTAGCTTGGCCAAGAGGTAAGTTGGGACATCACTAAGTAAAAGAAATTTCAATTTGTGTACACATCTCTTGAACAAGAAAAAGTATAAATAAGCAAGAGATGGAAGTATTGAAGTAAGCTTGAAGATGAAATAGTGAAGATATTTTGACTTGACAAGCTTCTAATTCTTGGGGTATCAATGGTTCATTGATCTAAGAAGAATTTCATGCAGCAGAGTCAGATTGCACGAAAACGATGAAGATGAACAATAGGAAGTGCACAAGTTAGAGAGATACCCTGTACCAGGATGTGCAAAGGAATTTGACAGTAAAAGACGCAGATCACACAAGTGGTGAAGCAAAAGTCGCAGATCACACAAGTGGTGAAGCAAAAGTCGCAGATCACCGAAGTGACAGTGCAAAATCGCAGATATCAAAAGATTGCAAATTGCAGAAGTATAACAGTAGACACTATCATAGATTGCAGACAGTTGTGATGCAAATCACTGAAGGCTAAGATGTAGATTAGAGAAGTTGTAGCAGTCGTAAATTAGAAGAAACAAAAATCGCAAATAAGTTAAACGCAAATCTTATTTTTGATAATTCATTTTCGAGAGGCAGGAAGGGGCAAGGAAAGGGAGTTGTAGCTTCCTTCAAGTTGATGCTGGTAAACAAATCAGGGAGTCGTAGCTTCTTTCTAGTTGGAGCTGGTAAATAAATCTAGGAATTGGTCCTAGTAAATAAAATTGAGAGTCGGTGCTTCCATTTAGTTGGAGCTGAAAAACATAAACAGGAGATCTCAGTCTTCAAATAGGTTGGTGCCTGAACAGTGAATACTATGAGTTGGAGCTCGCGCAAAAGGGACATATATCCATTCAGATCGGTGCATTAAGTCAGCAAGTCGGTGCTTGCGCATATGATAGAAGTCCTTATAGGTCGGTGTCTGTAATCAGCAGGTTGATACTTGCAAATCAGGTTGGCACCTAAGTAAGTCGGTGCTCACAATTGGAGATTGGTGTCTCCCATTTGTGTGCAATTGTTTCCATTATTGTTTTTGGCAAAAAAGTTTTCAAAGTACAATTTGTTAAGTGCAAAATAGTACAATCTACACAATATATTGATTCACCCCTGCCCCCCTCAGTATATATAAGAATTCCAACAAGGGGACTGAAACGCTGCCTAAGCTTTACTCTTGTAATTGGTATTATCTTTGGGAATAAAATGATTTGAAGGCAAACCTATGGTGTAGTGCATCAATGTGCGTGGTCGACAATTGCTTTGGTTTTGAGGTATTTTGTTGCTGTTTATTTTCTTGTATTTGTTGAATTAGTTGTGGGCCTGCAAAGGGAGCTATCTCCTACTAGGGTAAGAGATTTCTAGCTTGATTATTCTCTTATTGTCTGTTTGTTGTAGATCTCTTAGAGATGCATTTATTTTTGGTATAAATTGCATGCTTTCCAAGTTTCTGCTATCGTCGACACCTTTTTGTTTAATCATTTCTTTGTGCAAGGATTTCTAAGTAGTTGCAGGTGCCTAACTTGGAGAAGGAGTTGAGCGAGTATGCATCCTCCTTGTCTTCAAGAACTTACGAAAAAGCATAGTTCCTCCGCTCTCCACCAGCAAAATCCATGGCCCAAAAGTTCCCAAGCTTTCAACTTCTTTCTATCCCTCTCTCCTTCACTTTATTTAAATTCTTCTTTGGTTACTATCTTGCGTGCTTAGTCAAAGTAGTTTTTTTTAAAGAATATCAAAAGCTAGTTGGTTAAGTATGTATGCTTTTGACCATATCTAAGTATTAAAGCGTAATCTTCGCAAGTAGATCTAGCTTTTAAGTCTAGCTTTCAATTATTCAAAAGTTTCAAAAGTTTATCTTTCGGTACTTAAAGCTAGTAATTTTTTTATGCTTCTAACGTTAGCACATTTGGTGCAAAGTTGGTGGTTGGTTTTACTTTTTTGATGAACAGGTAAGAGGAAGAGCTGTCGAAAATTCAAGGATTCAGGCCATCCAGGATCTCAGGAGCACCCTCCTTTGCTTGAAATCAATTTTATGAAACTTGTAATCTTGTTGGATCCTAATCTATAAAAGACCAAAGGCATCCACCCTAAAATTGTAAAATTATAAATAATAAGTGGGCTATCCAGCGCACAGCTCCCATCTCCCTTGGGGGGATCCGTGTCATTTTTGTGACGTGAATTTTTCTGCTTTGTGTTTTGCTTTGATTTGCTAACCTTAGATTAATTTTAGTTTATAAAAGTAGATTAATCATTTTAGCACTCATCGCACTTAGTTTAGTTGCTTTTCTTTATTTAATTTCGACAAGTAATTGAATCTTGGATTTACCCCCCAATATGCTCTTGTGACCATCATAGGCTTGCCTAATATGTGGTTAACAATAAAAAAGGGGATATTAAAAACGAGCTTAATTGGGCAATCCACCCAAAATTTTATTGTCATGGTAAGTGTTATCACCCGCCTTGTAGTTGCCTGTGTGAGGTGGATCCAGGATGGATGGTAGAGGGGCAAGCAACTAAGGGGTGGAACCACGACTGCCTAGACTCCCAAATGGATGGTTGTTACGCTAATCAAGGCAGCCTTCACTTTATGTTATCCTAGTCCAAGATAACAATGGGGGAGACCCAGATCTGCTCTCGACAGGAGAGATCGAACCTAGACACCAGAAAAAAATCAGATGGGGCTTCAGGATACTTAAGGTGCAAGGCGAATGGAAACCTTAGCTTTAGGGTTTAGGTACTAGTAATCGGTGAAGATGACCACTGTCTTGGGAAACGTAACTATGATAGGGTGAGCAAGAACAGAGTTGGGATTGTCTAGTACCAAGGAGATAGACTCAGTGAAAGATAGTTGACTTGAGTTATCGATGAGTGTTGGCAAAGGGAATGGGAGGAGATCTTAAGGATGGGACTAGCACTAGCTAGGAAATCAGTGCCTTATGTGTATTGGGCAATGGAGTCAGCAACAACCCAACGTTTCAGTGAACCCACCTGGCATACACCTTGATCTGTGAACCCAGAAAATAGTTGGTCCGGAGAAGCTAAGGTACAGGAAAAACCAGCTCAATGGAAGGCTAGCGCTAGGGCTTGGAAGGACAGATTTGTAGTTCTAGGGTCACCTAGAGGCTAATAACTCGGCGTTGAAGGAGAAATGAGGTTAGGGTGACCTGATCTACAAGCCCAAATCAGAAAATTAGTAGAAAAATCAGATCCGGATAAAGTCAAAATTTGATGAGGGGGCTAGGGGGGTTGAAAACCAATTTTTCAGATCTAGGGCAAACCGGAAGGAACTAGCTCAGCGTTGGGGGTGTTCTGGAATGCTTAAGCCTTGATCTATCAGCCTATCTTGTTAGATTTCATTAAAAGTCACTTCCGGAAAAATCCAATCTTTAGTGAGGGCGCTAGGGCTGTTTTAGTCAAAAACTCAGATCTAGGTCAAACGGCTAAGCATTTGGACAACGTTGGGGTTTCTTTGGACTGTGTGGAACCCGATCTATCCGTTTGTGAAGTCAGAATTCAGAAAAAATCAAAACCCTAGCAGGTCAAATTTTCAGTGGGGGGTTATGTAGTTTTCTGGCTAAAAATCAGATCTAGGTCAAACCATCAGGAGTTTGACCAGCGTTGCAGTTGATTTGGTGAAGGGGAGGCCCGATCTATGAAACCCAGAAATAGTTTGGCCAAAGATCAAACGATTCCCAGATTTATTGCTTTTTAGGGTTTTTAGTATTTTAGGAGTTTTCAGAAAAATTTGAAGTAAAGCAAGGTACAATGGAATAAGAGCTGAAAAGAAGAGACTTACCTGTTAGATCTTACCTGGAAAAGCTTGTAGAAGTCTTTAACAATGATGATCTTAGCTATCTCGATCAATTCTGGAAGATCCTCGTGATTTCTATGGCATATGCAAGCTCCAAGCCACCAATGCGCCCCCTACCCTGCATGAGCAAACGTCAACCATATCAGATTTGCTAATACAAGATAAAGAAATTGAATGCTACAAGAAAGTAAAACGAAGTAATCATAGATCACAATGAAACTAATGAAAACCCCCTTATCCAAGACGAAGAAAACCGAGCGAGTTGAGGTGCCCCCACAAAAACGCTCCAGCCAAAACGCCCTCTTGTAGACAAAACAATGATAGCAAAAAATATAGATCTCACAAGAATTTCCACAATGCTAGGAAGCCGAAGATTTTCCAATCACCATTTGAGAACATCAGATGCAAAGCAGATCCAGAAAATTTCCTCAAAAAAGTCTTTCTATTATTCAGATCCAAGAGCCAAAGACCCCTTACAAATGAGAAGCTCTCTCTTTTAAATAGAAATGAGAGAACCTCAATCATAACCGAATCCTAACCACTTTCAAAATGAGTGGCTAAGATTAAAAGATGAAATGTTCTAATCAATGGTTGAGATGAGCTCAACATACAATACATGGATCAATATAACCATAATTTATCGAAGTGGACTAACCCACCCAAAAAAGGTAACCCACTCAACAATAAATAAATGAAAGCACATGGTGGGTCTAAGGAGTGTTTGACTAACTCCCTCTGGGTGTCCCCATGGCACAATAAAATAATATAATAATTTAATTCTTTCACTTTTGTGCCTCCTTGAGGAAATCGTGAGCCTCCCAAAAGAGCTCCAAAAAATAATATAAAAATGCCCAAAAATAGATGTGGGCCCAATCAGGACCTGCAACTGCTGGAGAAGGTGTGGAGGACATCACTTTCATCATCATGACTCATCCCATGTCATTTCCTTGCCTCAGTAGCCCAAATCGATTTCTTCAATAGCCATTTAATCATTTTTTAATCTGCCTCGAGAAACGTGATCTAGCCAAAACAACCTTCTAGGGTGCCTGCGTTGTCAAACTGAGCCCACCAAGCTCTCTGGGATGGGGGTACTATGGTACAAACAAGTGGCTGCACCCCCCTATGCCCATACAACGCCCTAGGAGATCCAATTGAAACATCTCCCTGCTCAAAAATATCAATCTGTGAAGAAAAACTGCATCAGAAAGGCAGAATGAGCCTGATCACATCTGTAAGTGCCCGGAACTGGAAATAAACTGTCTCATTAGACTCAGAGAGTCCAAATCCATCTAAGGTGTATACTCATACCCCTCATAGGTCTCTATTTGATCATCAATCATATCCAATAAACAATATAACCATCTGTGAATAATCAGACACCAATAATAACTCAGACTATATCCATCCGCTGCAAGTGTTAAAAGGTTAAGACATGCTCTACAACTCATTCAAGTAACAATCACAACAAGTAGCATTCATTTCACTGGCGGTACATCAACCAATACCTATATAAGGCTTTATTTATTATTACTCAGACTTAGACTTTCAAGACTATACTCACTTCATAGCTGTAGCCAATTTGCTAGTGAAGGGTGAAGGGTGGAAATGACAAGGTTAAGGCAAATGATGACTTCTTACTCAACATCATGACACTTTGGACAAGGAAAGGGAATACTCACTATAACCAATGTCAGACAAACAACAACACAAGGAATGGCAATGCCTCACAAATGGGTGAGTTGTTTAGAGAGTGCTTATTCAACTTAGGCATCATGTCTACATCAAGCTTGATCCAAGTTCATTAGGATCATCATTTTATTCCATGGCCTTTTTGGCCTATATGACCCTTTTGGGACTTCACCAGTGCTTAAAAGCACAACTAATCGTAGCTTTCATCCGGGACATATTTATTTTATCAAGAACAACAATTTTTGGATATAGCATATTTTTAACCATTGCTTTTTTGGACCTTTTCTTATACTCTTCAAGGAGTATTTTAGCATTTCATTGCTCTTGCCATTTTTACATATATTAAGAAGCACAGTTTTATAATTTTCATTTTTCATGGGCGCATATTCAATATTTTCAATATAGGTAGTACATGAGCTTTCAGTTTTAGCCAACAACATTTCAAGTGACTAGGGGGAGTTCTGCACAGTGCCAAACATCAGGACAACTGACTAGAATGATTTAGGCATACTATCCAACTTACCAAAGGCAAGTTTTGTCACCAACTTAGAGCCGAGACACAATATAAACAGGGAGGCTTGTCCAACAAAAGTTCCAGTGGGGAAAAAGGTCCTCCATGCCATAAGTCGAGAAGTTAGTCGGGTTGAAAACTAAAATGGAAGGTAATGGATGGGTGAAGACAATGAATGATGGAGCCAACACTAGCAAGCCAAAACAATGGTGGGAATGACTACCTCTATTCTCCCTAAGGAGGGTAAAACCAATGAGTATAGATCAAGAAATTCCAAGTCTAAGTAAGGACACCAATACATAGTACAAGATACAACCAAGTCCATATAATTATGACCGCCAGATCATGATACCACAAGTCAATACATGTCACAAAAATCAGTATAAGAGCAATAATAACCATCACACAATATAAAATACTGAGTCATAATCATGCAATATAATCCATCTGAGACACAATCTGTCCAATGAGAAAGAACTGATATAAAATTGGGCATCAATGACTGCTCTGTAATGACATAAATGGCTACATCGGTCCTCAAATCTGAGTGTCCTGAGACTCAGTTCTGACATGGGAGAGTACAATAGTCCACTAATATAAACATGATTTATCAAAAACTGCTCATCTCAGCATCTCATATGTAAGAGATCTGGCTGAAAAAAGTACTGTGTTTGAAAAATAGAATATGGTAGCCTGGCTACTATATATGTGATAACATCTGGCTCCAGCTGGGACAAGGGCTCTGTTGAAAAGAGCGCTTGAGAACCTTAGAATCTCTGGTCCTCTCACTCTGCTTCTCGCATCCTTGATAAATCCATCTAGCTCTGCAACCGCTACCAAAAATGCACCTGACTACCTGCAGCATGTCCAGAGCTATACCAAACTCACAGATCGGTCGTCGGAACAATATGTGGATAATAAAAAAAAAATACTGAAAGTAAAGATGCATGAAACTGAAAAGCAGAAAATAAATCTAATATATAACCATAACTTTCAGTAAAAGTTTGATTTTTATTGTGCAGGGTAACAAAAATCAACACTATACTAAGAGCTTCAAAAATGAGCTTTAGACAACTAAGCAAAACTCTATACTACTGCCGGGAAAGGCTTATTCAGGTCCTACCTACTCTACTCTACCAGGCAAAGTGGGACACAAGGCTAAGTGGGGTCGGGAATGTATCCCCTCAAATCCCTCTGGTTGACAGGAAGCAGAATCTGTCGTCCAGTACTGGTAACAAGAAAACATATATCACCAACACAACGTTCTACAGAAAAAGGTCCAACCCAGAGATCATTAGCTTGCCCCGATTGGAAATGCAGCAAGTGGCTTTGGATAGGGACTTGACTTCCGGTGGGAAATCTATTCCTATTTACCGATTGGGGGACCACTTCAATGTTACGTATAGGCATGGGATGGACATCAACGATGTTTTGTGGTTGCGGGGTGATTATCTTCGAGCTTCTCCTGGGAGGGACTACATCAAATCTGAGTGGACCACCATCAATGGGAATAGCTATGCTACCAACTAGGATCTCTCTAATTTCTTTTCTTACCCCCTGTGGACTTGCATTAGGCTTATCATTATGAGGAGATACTACATGTTTGACAGTTTCTCCCACTGTCCAGAAATCTCTATCTTCTTTCGAAGGATGAGGACTATGGGATATAAGAATATTGTGGCTAGATCCTTCCCCTACAGGAACATGCATATGCATACCCTCTAGATCAGATGGTTCTACTCTAGGCTGTGGTGCAGAAGAAATAGGAACGTGAGATAGATCATGATTGCGAAGACTGGATGACTCAGATGGCAGCAGAAAACTAGGAATGAGAGGATAGGCAGAGAAGGCACTAATCGGTGCGGCTGAAGGAGTTTGAAAAATAGCGAGATTGTTGAGATTAAAATCTCCTTCTGGCGCATCATTTATTAAGGCATCCTCTTGCCAACTTAGAGAGCTATCATGGACTTGAATTAAGTTACCATCTTCCAAAGATAAATGAGATAATGATTTAGCAAAATCAGGAGCATGGGTGCTACTGACCTCATTATCAACCTCTATTACATCAGACAATTCAAAATGGCTTTCCCAAGGATAAATAGGCTCTAGTCCTTGGCTTTCTCTTTCTCTATTCTGGTCAATCAAAGAAAACCACTCATTCACTCTACGAGGGATTCTTTCAACATGCATGGCATCATTAACTTCATCAACCTCAATTATAAGATTTGCAGCATTGATTTGCTCGGGAAATGGGATCTCATTTCTTCTTAACTCCTCTAATTCCTCCGAGCACTCACCTTCAGGCATTTCCAAACTAATCATCCTGGCAATTTGAGTTGTTTGATTTTCTTCCGAAGATAAGTCGGAGTCTTCCATTGCTAGAAACATGCTTTCAAGATGCCTATACTTCCACACTTTATTTGCGTCTTCTACAAAATGGGCCTTAGCATTATTCAACAATTCTTCCCCATATGTATTTTTAATCCCTTCTTTAAAAGTCTCCAAATGCTTCTCATAGCAAGGTTCCCTATTGATTCTAATCAGAGCCCCGTCAGAGTTCGGGACACAAAGGTATGATAGGTCCATCATGAGGTATCCACCTAAACTAGCTGCCCACTTTCTAGATAAAAGCATTCCATATGCTGGGGGCAAGTCAATAACAACTACATCCATCATAGTGGAGATGTCGGAGCATGCAAACAGATCAGCTCTAAGGTCTTTTATCAAGCCATAGGATGGCACTCGTCTTGAATCTATGCCACAAACATTTCCATAAGGCCTAGTCACTTCCAATCCCATTTCCTTCATGACATGCAAAGGCATTACGTTCATAGCTGCTCCAAAATCCAACATGCAATTATGCAGGAGCATATTTTGAATGTGCAAGGTTAGGTTTTAGGGAGGGTGACCACCATTCTTTCTCTCATAGATAGCTGATTGTATGTTAACAGGTGGATCCTTTTCATCTTCGCTAGGATGTATCCTCTCGGGACTTTGTATGTGATCGGGTTCTAAAGTAAACTCAGGGGTTTTGTCTTGGGCAATGCCATCAAAGAACTCTTCTACTTGGCTTCTTACAGAGGGAACATTTATTAGTTCAGTTATTGGGATGCTACACATTATCTTGCTCAACTCTTTCTCGATGTCGATGTTCAGATTTAAATCTCCTAAGGCAAGATCTTCTTCTTCCCTTTTGTCTTCGTTCATTACTTTTCTTTTGTCAAAGAAAGAAGGCTGGGAATCCACTCTTCGTTTATAAATTCTAACCTGTGGTTCTTCTTTTGTTTCAGGGATGTCTACTACACAACATGAGGGTTTAGGCTCATCAACAAAATCCTCTTCCTGCTCCCAAGTTTCCTCCTCTTGCTCCCATGGTTCTTCCTCTAGGAGAATTCTTCCAAACTCATCATCGACAGACAAATCATTCATGAAATTGATGTTATTTGGTTGATCATTAGGGTGACTAGCGTTTGTTGGTTCTTCGTCATTTTCATCACACCAATTAACATTCCTCTTCTCAGGATTCTTTGGATACTTGGGCCTTCTTCTATTAGGGTCTCTCTTAGGACCTCTATTGTTGTTCGAATAAGGTCTAGGGCCATAAGGGTTTCTATGTCTCTCCAGATCATGGAAACTAGCCACGTTTTTGGTCAAGTCAGTTAGTTGCCTCATCATTTCTTGCATGGTTTCTAATGTGTCCTTTGTCTCTTTTGGCTCATTCACAGGCTCCTTAGGCTTTCGGATCTTAGGCTCGGATCTAGAAGTGGATGGGGTATAATGATCAAGGAAGTTTTGCTTGCCCATAGATGCTACATGCTACTCATCCATCTTTGCATTGAACTGGGCAGTTTTCAAGTCATTCGGATTTTTGTCTTTCAAATTAAAACCCAACCAACAATCAAAGGCATTCAGATAGTGGATAATAATTGCTTGGTCTTTTGGTCTAATTTCATCTGGGATGTTTCCTACAGTCTTGTCAAATCTCAGGTTGAATTCATGGACTGTTTCATTCTCCCTCTTCTTTATGTCAAATAGTTGACGCAAGAGGAACTTCCCATCCAACTTATGAGACCAATCACTGTTAAGCTTTGTGACGAAGTGGTCATAGCCATTGATGGAAGAAGCAGGTAATCTATTAAACCACTTCCGCACATCTCCTTCCAGAGAAAACAAAAGACCTCTCATGAATACATCTTTATCCACAGCTCCGTATGCTTCCATATGGTCCCAGACTTTATCAATGTGGTCTTCAATGGAGGTAGCTGATACTCCATCAAACTTAGGGACCTTTTCAAAATATTTCTCAGGCATGTCATGTGGGGCCCCCGGGATCAGGGAGAAATCTAAAGGCGATGCTTTGGCCCTCCTTCCAAACACCCTAGGGTTTTGTGGAGGAGGAGCATTCTGATTTCCACTAGTGTTTGTTCCGGCCATTGGACTAGAAGAAACTGAAAGGGATCCCAAAGGATGACTTGAGGAAACAGTGAGGCTGGACCCTTGCCTGCTTTTCCTTGTGTAAGTTATGGGAATTCCTTGAGGGTTTCTGGCATGTTCTAGGAATTTAAGATTAATATATCGGGTACGATCCTCAGTGGAGTCGCCAGGTGAACCACACAAGTAATTCACCGAAAAAGATATGTCGTAGGGGAAGGTGAAGGATGTTGAACCAAGGTAGGCCTCTACCTCCCCGACAACGGCGCCAAAATGTTGTCACCCGCCTTGTAGTTGCTTGTGTGAGGTGGATCCAGGATGGATGGTAGAGGGGCAAGCAGCTAAGGGGTGGAACCATGACTGCCTAGACTCCCAAATGGATGGTTGTCATGCCAATCAAGGCAGCCTTCACTTTATGTTATCCTAGTCCAAGATAACAATGGGGGAGACCCAGATCTGCTCCCAATAGGGGAGATCAGACCTAGACACCAGAAAAAAATCAGATGGGGCTTCAGGATACTTAAGGTGCAAGGCGAATGGAAACCCTAGCTCTAGGGTTTAGGTACTAGCAACCGGTGAAGATGACCACTGTCTTGGGAAACGTAACTGTGACAGGGTGAGCAAGAACAGAGTTGGGACTGTCTAGTACCAAGGAGACAGACTCAGTGAAAGATAGTTGCCTTGAGTTATCAATGAGTGTTGGCAAAGGAAATGGGAGGAGATCTTAAGGATGGGACTAGCGTTAGCTAGGAAATCAGTGCCTTATGTGTATTGGGCAATGGAGTCAGCAACAACCCAACGTTTCAGTGAACCCACCTGGGATACACCTTGATCTATGAACCCAGAAAATAGTTGGTCCGGAGAAGCTAAGGTACAGGAAAAACCAACTCAATGGAAGGCTAGCGCTAGGGCTTGGAAGGACAGATTTGCAGTTCTAGGGTCACCTGGAGGCTAATAACTCAGCGTTGAAGGAGAAATGAGGTCAGGGTGACCTGATCTACAAGCCCAAATCAGAAAATCAGCAGAAAAATCAGATCCGAACAAAGTCAAAATTTGATGAGGGGGCTAGGGGGGTTGAAAACCAATTTTTCAGATCTAGGGAAAACCGGAAGGAACTAGTTCAGCGTTGGGGGTGTTCTGGAATGCTTAAGCCCTGATCGATCAGCCTATCTTGTCAGATTTCAGAAAAAGTCACTTCTGGAAAAGTCCAATTTTCAGTGAGGGCGCTAGGGCTGTTTTAGTCAAAAACTCAGATCTAGGTCAAACAACCGAGCATTTGGACAACGTTGGGGTTGATTTGGACTATGTGGGACCCGATCTATCCGTCTGTGAAGTCAGAATTCAGAAAAAATCAAAACCCTAGCAGGTCAAATTTTCAGTGGGGGGTTATGCAGTTTTCTGGCTAAAAATCATATCTAGGTCGAACCATCAGGAGTTTAACTAGCGTTGCAGTTGATTTGGTGAAGGGGAGGCTCGATCTATGAAACCCAAAAATGGTTTGGCCAAAGATCGGACGATTCCCAGATTTATTTCTTTTTAGGGTTTGGGGGTTATGCAGTTTTCTGGCTAAAAATCATATCTAGGTCTAACGATCAGGAGTTTAACCAGCGTTGCAGTTGATTTGGTGAAGGGGAGGCCCGATCTATGAAACCCAAAAATGGTTTGGCCAAAGATCGGACGATTCCCAGATTTATTTCTTTTTAGGGTTTTTAGTATTTTAGGAGTTTTCAAATTTTTTTGAAGTAAAGCAAGGTACAATGGAATAAGATTTGAAAAGAAGAGACTTACCTATTAGATCTTACCTGGAAAAGCTTGTAGAAGTCTTTAACAGTGATGATCTTAGCTATCTCGATCAATTCTGGAAGATCCTCGTGATTTCTATGGCATATGCAAGCCCCAAGCCACCAATGCGCCCCTTACCCTACATGAGCAAACGTCAACCATATCAGATTTGCTAAAGCCTAATACAAGATAAAGAAACTGAATGCTACAAGAATGTAAAACGAAGTAATCATAGATCACAATGAAACTAAATGAAAACCCCCTGATCCAAGACAAAGAAAACCGAGCGAGTTGAGGTCCCCCTACAAAAACGCTCCAGCCAAAACGCCCTCCTGTAGACAAAACAATGATAGCAAAAAATATAGATCTCACAAGAATTTCCACAATGCTAGGACGCTGAAGATTTTCCAATCACCATTTGAGAACATCAGATGCAAAGCAGATCCAGAAAATTTCCACAAAAAAGTCTTTCTATTATTCAGATCCAAGAGCCAAAGACCCCTTACAAATGAGAAGCTCTCTCCTTTAAATAGAAATGAGAGAACCTCAATCATAACCAAATCCTAACAATTTCAAAACGAGTGGCTAAGATTAAAAGATGAAATGTTAATCAATGGTTGAGATGAGCTCAACATACAATACATGGATCAATATAACCATAATTTATCAAAGTGGACTAACCCACCCAAAAAAGGTAACCCACTCAACAAGAAATAAATGAAAGCACATGGTGGGTCCAAGGAATGTTTCACTAACTCTCTCTAGGTGTCCCCATGGCACAATAAAATAATATAATAATTTAATTCTTTGACTTTTGTGCCTCCTTGAGGAAATCGTGAGCCTCCCAAAAGAGCTCCAGAAAATAATATAAAAATGCCCAAAAATAGATGTGGGCCCAATCAGGAGTTGCAACTGTTGGAGAAGGTGTGGAGGACATCACTCTCATCATCATGACTCATCCCATGTCATTTCCTTGCCTCAGTAGCCCAAATCGATTTCTTCAATAGCCATTTAATCATTTTTTTAATTTGCCTCAGGAAACGTGATCTAGCCAAAACAACCTTCTAGGGTGCCTGCGTTGTCAAACTGAGCCCACCAAGCTCCCTGGGATGGGGGTACTATGGTACAAACAAGTGGCTGCACCCCCCTATGCCCATACAACGCCTTAGGAGATTCAACTGAAACATCTCCCTGCTCAAAAATATCAATCTGTGAAGAAAAACTGCATCAGAAAGGTAGAATGAGCCTGATCACATCTGTAAGTGCCCGGAACTGGAAATAAACTGTCTCATTAGACTCGGAGAGTCCAAATCCATCTAAGGTGTATACTCATACCCCTCATAGGTCTATCTGATCATCAATCATATCCAATAAACAATATAACCATCTGTGAATAATCAGACACCAATAATAACTCAGACTATATCCATCCGCTGCAAGTGTTAAAAGGTTAAGACATGCTCTACAACTCATTCAAGTAACAATCACAACAAGTAGCATTCATTTCACTGGTGGTACATCAACCAATACCTATATAAGGCTTTATTTATTATTACTCAGACTTAGACTTTCAAGACTATACTCACTTCATAGCTGTAACCAATTTGCTAGTGAAGGGTGAAGGGTGGAAATGACAAGGCTAAGGCAAATGATGACTTCCTACTCAACATCATGACACTTTGGACAAGGAAAATGAATACTCACTATAACCAATGTCAGACAAACAACAACACAAGGAATGGCAGTGCCTCACAAATGGGTGAGTTGTTTAGAGAGTGCTTATTCAACTTAGGCATCATGTCTACATCAAGCTTGATCCAAGTTCATTAGGATCATCATTTTATTCCATGGCCTTTATGGCCTATATGACCCTTTTGGGACTTCACCAGTGCTTAAAAGCATAGCTAATCGCAGCTTTCATCCGAGACATATTTATTTTAACAAGGTTAGCAATTTTTGGATATAGCATATTTTTAACCATTGCTTTTTTGGACCTTTTCTTATACTCTTCAAGAAGTATTTTAGCATTTCATTGGTCTTGCCCTTTTTACATATGTTAAGAAGCACAGTTTTATAATTTTCATTTTTCATGGGCGCATATTCAATATTTTCAATATAAGTAGTACATGAGCTTTTAGTTTTAGCCAACAACATCTCAAGTGACTAGGGGGAGTTCTGCACAGTGCCAAACATCGAGACAACCGACCCGAATGATTTAGGCATACTATCCAACTTACCAAAGGCAAGTTTTGTCACCAACTTAGAGCCGAGACACAATATAAACAGGGAGGCTTGTCTAACAAAAGTTCCAGTGGGGAAAAAGGTCCTCCATGCCATAAGTCAAGAAGTCAGTCGGGTTGAAAACTAAAATGGAAGGTAATGGATGGGTGAAGGCAATGAATGAGGGAGCCAACACTAGCAAGCCAAAACAATGGTGGGAATGACTACCTCTATTCTCCCTAAGGAGGGTAAAACCAATGAGTATAGATCAAGAAATTCCAAGTCTAAGTAAGGACATCAATACATAGTACAAGATACAACAAAGTCCATATAATTATGACCGCCAGATCATGATACCACAAGTCAATACATGTCACAAAAATCAGTATAAGAGCAATAATAACCATCACACAATATAAAATGCTGAGTCATAATCATGCAATATAATCCATCTGAGACACCATCTGTCCAATGAGAAAGAACTGATATAAAATTGGGCATCAATGACTGCTCTGTAATGACATAAATGGCTACATCGGTCCTCAAATCTAAGTGTCATGAGACTCAGTCCTGACATGGGAGAGTACAATAGTCCACTAATATAAACATGATCCATAGAAAACTGCTCATCTCAACATCTCATATGTAAGAGATCTGGCTGAAAAAAGTACTGTGTCTGAAAAATAGAATATGGTAGCTTGGCTACTATATATGTGATAACAGTAAGCGACTCACATTGAACATACTATGGAGTCAGGGGTTTACTTTAAGCAGATTATGTCTCACCCTGTTGGACACCTATAATGTTGGTCTACACTTACTGGTGAGGATAAAAATCTAAGTGGGCCAAACCAAGAATAAACCCACTTGTTGTCACATATATAGTAGCTGGGCTACCTTTGTTCCTGAGTAGTACTGATTAGTTCTTTGAGCCGACCCTTTACTATGAGATCAACAGATGATGAGCCAGAGTTGATGATCTCCCACTTTCAACAGATCCAGAGGATCCAGATTGACCAGTTCTATGCCATGACTGACTGAGCCTCATGACCCTAGATTCGGTGACTGAGTTAGCCATTTTCCTTTCAGGACCCAGAGCAGGGATTGTTATATTTCCCATGATATGTAGCAGTAGCAGTTGTTCCAGTGATCTTCAAATTGGTTTAAGATCCAGTGCAGGTATATGGCCCAGGTGATATTATGGTTTGTGCTTATGGATTTTGATATTGCTATGTTACCTATTTTAGCAGTGAGACTCAGTTGATATTGATTATATGTTGGCAATATTTTATCTTGGTTTACTTGAAATCTAAAGTATAAATGATCCGATGGTTTTGACTGAGAAATTCCTTTGTATACTCATTGACCTTGTCCTACTCCTAGCATGGATTTAGTCTTTTTCCTTAGAGACATAGCTTGCTAGTGTTGGCATCACTTCCATTGTCTCCATCCATCCGTTGCCTTCCCATTTTCATTGACTATCCTTGACTTGTAATTTGACTAGTGACATCTGGGATTTCCCCCACCTTCACCTCTATGTTGGAATAGGTGTCCATGTATAAAATTGTGTCTCAATGTTGGTTTATGTGATTTTTGTCATAAGGAATGTCTACCTCTAGGTCTTGAACACAAGCAGTCCTACCAAAGAAAGTGTCTTTAGACGCTACTGGAAATGGAAAAATAAAAGTAGCCAGTGGCCAAGAGATGAGCACCCATCCATTGTATAGTGTAAGGCCCATGTATCCCCATAGGGTATCAGGGAGGCAAGCTCAAGAAGGCTGACCCTTAGTTATTTTCTGGAAGCCCAGAAGGCTTTCTAGGGCACCTGCTCTTGGAGGCTGGCAAGTTATTAGTGAAAAATAAAGTTGATGGCTAGAGGATGAGCACTCATTCTTTGTATAATGTACGGCTCATTTTCCCCCACAGGGCAACTGGGTGAGGCTAGCCCAAGAAGGTCATGTCTTTGTGCCCAGAAGGATTACCAGGGCACCTGCCTTTAGAGGTCAACTAGTGAAATAAATGTTGAGCAAATAAATTGCTAAAAGGGTTGCTTGTCTAGAGTCTAGTGGAGCCTTCTCATCATTCCACCCATTTGTGAGATACCACCATGCCCTATTGTTCACCTAGTCCAACTTATGTGTATTGTGGATCCCCTTGTCCTTTAGCCCATATGCTTATAGTGTTGAGCTATCAAGTCATCCCTTGGCCTTACTTGTTTATGATCCATTCACCCTTGACTAGCAAAAGGGCTAAATCTATTAATAAGTATACACTGGAGGTTCTTGTTCTGAAGAGACTAATCATTTTGATTTGGATTATTATATATGTATTGTGCTTATACTTGCCAACAAAATCTAATTTTACTAGAGTGTCACTGCTAGCATAGATAATTGAGCATGCATGTCCACTTGTACTTTGTAGCATCAGAGTTTAGCACTTGGGTCATCATTTGATTAGTGTTGACTTGGTCAACCCAGTGTTGGCCAAGCCATGAATAGGATTCGGGATGAGTTATAGACCAATGGTTGTGGATGATGATTATTTATGGTCTACAGGGGTCAATTAGACATATTCATGCTTCAGATGGTGATTTGTTATGATGGCTTGTATTATTCCCATGATTATCAACATTTGCAGGCTTTATTATTATTATTATTGTTCTGACATGGATGGGGCCTCTGATGTACATTTGTGATGGACATATGGTGTATGAGTACTCATTCCTAGTTGATTTGGACATTCTAAGTCCATTGGTGCAACTGGTTTTCAGTTTCAAGCAGGTGCAGGACATATATGGGTTTCTTGGGCTTTTACAACAGATTTTATCTAGGGAAAATGAAAATAAAACACTTTACAGATGTTGAGGAGATCTCTTGGAACACTTTAGTGGATTTGTGGGGTGCAACCAGTCGTTTGTACCATATACCTGGTGTGTCAGGCACATTTGTGCAATTACTTTTTTGCGTAGACTCCTCCCGAGTGAGATATTGGTTGTGTTTTATGTTCCCAAGAAAACATTTTAATAATTAAAAATGGCTAGTGAGGAAATCGATTTGGGCAATTGAGGCAAAGGAATGGCATGGAATTGGTTCGAGGCACAGTATTTGGGTCACATTCATCATCCAACATCAACTTCACTTCTCTCGCGGTCCACACATCCTTGATTTATGCAGTTTGAGGGTGTTTTGATGTATTTTGAGGGAGATCCCCTAGTGGTTTTTATCACTCCTTTATATCATTTGCCACCATATCTTATTATTGTGCCATGGGGCCATGCTAGTGAAGGATAACATAACCTCCTAGCCCCACCATGTGCTACTTTGTGATCATCAGTCATATTTTATGTGGTGCGCCCCCTCATCGGGCATTTCTAGTGATGCACCCCCTTCTATTTGTGAGTTGATCCATATGAGATGTATCCGACTAATCTTAGTCGTAGATTAGGGTGATTTTATCTTATGATCTTGACCCTTGATCTTTTTGGATCTAGGTATTATGTACTTGAGAGACCTATATATTGAGATGCTCTCTCATTTGTGAAGGGACTTTTTGCTCTGGAAATATTGAATATAATAAAACTTTTGCAGAAATCTCTTGGGAGCTTTGTGAATGTCGTGGATGTGATTGTTATGTCTCTTGCTTGGACATTTCAGTGAGATCTTGTATGCAAACAACATTATTCTGTGAGGGTCGTACCCATCTTTTTGCAGGTAGCGAATTGGAGGAGGAGATTGCTAGGGCAACCTGCATCGTCTTTCAACCAAATTGCCTGATGTTCAGGGAGTGACAAATTGTTACTTTGTGCATTGAATCTTTCTCTGTGGATATTGTATGTAGCTTATCTTTTTCATTAGTGAACAATTCTGACTTCGGTAGATTGATTTTGTAGGTGGAGAAGAGGGGGCACACTTCCTCACTTGGGCGTTTTTCCTTCGTTGCATGTCAGATCTAGCTTGAAATTGTAACTAAGTAGAAGGATCATCGACATCTAAGGCGACCGCAAGTATTCTCAGGTATGATCTGCAAGGTATGTATTGTGTTTCATTATTTTTATCCAATTGTCAAATAAACCCTCTTTCTTAAAACCCTCGTTTCGTAGATTTGATAGACTCGGTGAGTTTTTGATGACGACCATCAAAACCCACTTGGAGATTAATGAATAGGCCCTAGATCTCAAGTTTCATGTTAATCGAGCTCCATTTGCCCTGGGATCTAGCACTAGCCACTCTAGGTGGGGGCGCCCCTCTTGGGTGGGTGGCCTTTTTCTTCAGATCTATCAGATGGGTATGCTTCGACCCGCCTCAAAATCATAGATTCAACCTTCAAGCATCCCAATCTAGTCATCTCATGCCTTGGTCTGCTCTTTTGGGTCCGCTTTGACTACTTATGCAAAAACCCTAGGTGGGTCCCTTTAGGGTTTCATTCCATTTGGCTAAATCTCCCAAGATCTACTTCCTTAACTCATTTTTGGTACAATCTCATCCAAGTTGGGTCATTTCCTATCTTACTAAGCCTCCCCAACTTGGCCCTAATCTCCATACCACTCTAATTTGATAGATCTAGTCTTACCCACTCATTATCTCTCCTCCCTTATACATTGTCAAACCCTAGGAGTGTCTTGAGTAGGTTCGCTAGCCTCTTAGGCTAGTAGGGTCTTCCCCTTGGTCATTCTCACTTAGGATTGTTCTAAAGTGACAAGAGCCCGTCTGGTGTGACAACTACCCTTTATCCATAGTGGTCGAGGCCCTTGCGATGTCACATGTTAGCTACCTCACCTCTACCATCTCGAATGGGATACCTTTAGTGGGTAGCTACACTTTGTGTGATAACACCACTCTAATCAACTCATCCATAATAAATTTAAAACTGTCAAGAGGCATTGCACAACATTTCCTTTTCAATAGCAGATATTTATCCACTAAGGCACTGGTCTATTACAATAATCTTTGCTTAAATCAATCATCTGTCGTGATTGATTATTTTGTATGCTGCTATATTAACTTCACTGTTGTTGCTTTCTTGTTTTAGTATTTTCAGACTCCTAGATTTACTTTTCTGCTTTAGCTTAATCGACCTTAGCTTTATTTTTCATTAGGGAACACACCCCTTGGCTTCATTAGGAGTTGGCCTAGACCTATGAGAAGTCAAGTGTTAAGTGACAGTAAGCTTGACTTGTGACTTGTTAGAAAGTGGCAACAAGGAAGGTCTTCTAGCATTGCATGTGTCCTTGCATGCTAGGAAGACATTAAACAAGAAGCCAAATGTATTTAATGTGATTTTCCTAAGTTTGGACTTAGGAAAATACATTAATTATTCTAATTTGATTTTGACTTAATGGAATCACTTTTATAAAGTGAAAAGTGAAATAAACTTAAGTGATGGCTAGTCTAATCTTGATCATTGATATCACCGGAGGATCACTCCATTGATCCATAGTGAGGGTTAGGGTTTTCGCTTAGCCATTGAGTTCAAAGGAGATTTGGTGGAGATGACACATGCACAGGAGAGATACAGACAGAGGAGAAGTTAGGCAGAGAAGTTTGCTGAGAAGATGGAGGAACACTCATCTAAGAGATTCGTAGAGTTACTAGGCAGAGCGTCGGACCACACAGATAATGCTGAGGGAGGGCCATACAACAGCAGAGGAGTACCGTACTGCTGATGTCATCTCATACGGATCCGTACAACTGGGTCGTACTGCTGACTTAGGGGTTATAGCTGCGCAGGGGTCGTGGCTTGTTGCTGGGTTTGCCTAGTAATTTTGCAGAGGATCGTTTTGCCAGGTTGGGTGGATTAAATTGTTGGATTGTAACTGTTCCATATTTTCTTAATAAAAATTTCATATCTGACTGTTGTATCGGTTTTCCCATCTTTGGTTTTATCCGGGGGTTTCCATACCCAAAACATTGTCTATAGATATGTGATGTTGTGGATGTTTCTCAGAATTGACTTTCCGTTGCAATACTAGTAAAAGAAATTCATGTGTGGTTTTCAATAACAAATTAAATATACTGTTTAGCCCTAGTTTGAATTTTAAAGGAAAATTTACATGGTATGAGAGCTCTGTTGAGCTAAATCTGAGAAACTGCAGTAGTATTGATAGATCAGTGGTAGATCTATTGAAGACACAAACCGAGAGTTCAGATCTAGGGTTTGACAGGTACACTTCACTATGGCCGTGCAGTTGAGAATTGAGGACAGACTCCAAGGGGCTCAAAATTGTCCTACTTGGAAAGAAATGATCACAAGGATCCTGGATGTCAGTGATGCAGAGGAGCACATTGACTCCATGAAGGTTGCACCCAGAGATCCGACAGAGTTGGTAACTTGGAAGAAATTAAACTCTAGAGCTATGTTGATCATCTTGGATGGGGTGAAGGACCACATAGTCCCTCACCTTTCTGGGAAGAAGACCGCATTAGAAATGTGGAAGGCGTTAGATGGACTTTACCAAAGCAAGAATGAAAACCAAAAGATGGTGCTGCAGGAGAGGATGCGCAGTACCCAAGATGGCCAAGGGTGGAGTGGTGCCTTATCTCACAAGGTTCACACAGATCAGAGACGAGCTTGAAGTTGTTGGCTCTAAGATTGAGAATGAGGAGCTAGTTCGGATAGCCCTCAATGGCTTTTCTAAGCCATGGGACACCTTTGTTAAAGGTGTTGCGGCTAGGGAGAAGCTCCTTGATTGGAAGAGGTTGTGGGATGACTTTGTGCAAAAGACCCGCATGGGTCAAGGATCAGCTTCATCTAGCAGTGCCCCACAGATTGTGGATGAAGAGGCTCTAGCCCTGACAGGGAAGAGCAAGGGTAAGGCAAAGAAAAAGAAGGGTGGTAAGAAGAACCTTGACATATCCAAAGTCAAGTGTTTTATCTGCCACAAGCAAGGACACTTTGCCTCCCAGTGCCTAGATAGGAAGAAGAAGAACAATACCCAGATGGCAGGATCTACATAGGTGGAGGAATTCAACAAGAACTTCGATGAAGATTTTTGCTTGATTGCTTACATGGCAAGCACCACAGGCATCAACGTTTGGTATGTAGACAGTGGAGCATCTCGTCATATGACATGACAAAAGAGGTTTTTCAAGGACATGTAGGAGGGTGGATTAAATCTCCACATAGAGTTGGGTGATGATGCGCAGTATCAATCGCATGGAGGGTGCATTGTTTCATTTCAGCTGGAGTCTGGAAAACCCCTTAGTTTTGTTGATGTATTGTATGTTCCGGGGTTGACTAAGAACCTCATATTCGTTTCCACCTTGGAGGACAAGGGATTTCAAGTGATGTTTCGAGACCATAGGGTGTATATCAGGCCCAAGGGGCCAAATAGGAGTTTGGATCGAGTGATTGAGATTCGGAGTAGGAAGGTGTATAGACTACACTTTGAGTTTGCAAAGGCTCTAGTCAGCAGCAACAGTCAGGATGATTTATGGCATAGAAGGATGGCACACTTACACCATGGAGCACTGAGGCATTTGAGACTGGAAGTCATTGGAGTTCCTCAAGTACCGGAGAAGAAGCATAACCACTGCAAGGGTTGTGCATTGGGGAAGAACATCAGGAAACCTTTCCCACAGAGTGAGAACAAGTCTAAGGGGACCTTGGACTTAGTGCATTCGGATGTTTGCGGACCTATGAGTGTCCAATCTTTCAGTAGTTACAGTTACTGCATCACTTTCATTGACAACTATTCCAGGAAGACCTGGATCTATTTCATGAAGGCCAAGTCAGAGGTCTTTGATCGGTTTCGGGAGTTCAAGACTCTCATGGAAAACCAGACAGGGAGGAATATCCGAGTATTGAGGACGAACAATGGGGGAGAGTACACCTCCAACGATTTCTTAGAGTATTGCTAAGCAAAGGGCATCAAGAAGGAGCACATCGTGCCTCATACCCCGCAGTAGAATGGAGTGGCAGAGAGAAAGAACGGGACAATGGTAGGAGCAACTGAATCCATGCTATTTGATTAGGGATTACCACTATTCCTTTGGGCCGAGGCATACAAGGCTGCAGTATACATTCAGAATAAGTGTCCCCACATAGCTTTGGGAAGGAAGACACCCAAGGAGGTCTTCACAGGCACTAGACCAGATGTGAGCCACTTGCGCATATTTGGGAGTGTCTACTATTGTCACATCCATGCTGACACTAGGAAGAAGTTGGACCCTTCTGGAGAGAAGGGGTTACTTGTTGGTTACAACGAGACTTCAAAGGCGTACAGAGTTTATATTCCTGCTCACAAAAGGATCATTGTGAGCAAGGATGTCCAGTTTGATGAGGACAGAGCCTTGTGGAGATCTATGGACTTAATAGCGTAGGAGCAGCCAACACAGGACTCGGGGGTCAAGTTGGAGCAGCTAGAGGTACAGGTACAGACAGAGCACAGGTTTTGGTAGTCAGAGGGAGTCGGGTGAACAGGATCCTTCAGTCATTAACTTGCAGCAGGAGACAGATATCCAACAGCCGCAGCAGGTAGACACTAGGCCAATGCCTAAGTGGTTTAGGTTCGCAGTTTAGGATTCCAGGCAGGTGAATCCTCCACAGAGCTCGATAAGACGGAGCAAACCACCAGAGAAACTTAGTTATATGGCATTGATGACGGAGTTGATTAACTCTGAACCTTCCAGTTTCAAGGAGGTTGCACAACATGATGTGTGGCAGGAGGACATGGTTGAGGAGTATGACTCAATCATGAAGAATCAGGTATGTGAGGTTGTGCCGAGACCACAAGGTAAAAAGGTGGTGGGATCCAGATAGATCTACAAGGTGAAGCATGCAGTAGACGGAAGCATGGAGAAGTACAAGGCACGCTTCGTGGCAAAGGGGTTTTCACAGGAGGGTATTGACTATGAGGAGACCTTCACCATGTCACCAGGTATTCTTCTATTCAGACCATTATCTCATTAACAACAGAGATGGGTTGGCGTGTCCATTAGATGGACGTCAAGACTGCCTTCTTCAACGGATTTATAAAGGAGGATGTATTCATTGAGCAACCAGAGAGGTTTGATGTGGAGAACAAGGAGACGCATGTATGCAGGTTGCAGAGAGCTCTTTATGGGCTCAAGAAGGCACCTCGAGCATAGACAATTATCTACGGGAGATAGGATTCCAGCAGAGTGAGGCGGACCACAACCTGTACTTCTTGTCAGGTGAGGTGCCTCTCATACTGGTCTTATATGTAGATGATCTCTTTCTTACAGGAGATGAGAGGCTGATTGACGACTGCAAGTCCAACCTTGCAATTGAATTTGAGATGAAAGACCTTGGGTTGATGCATTAGTTCCTAGGCTTGGAGGTTTGGCAGAGAGACGGGTGCTTCTTCATTGGACAGGGGAAGTATGCAGTGGAGATATTGAAGAGATTCAGGATGGTGGATTGCAAGCCTATGGCCATACCTCTAGATTCCAACTGGAGGAAGATTGATGCATCGGGGGCAGACGGATTTGATCCTACATTGTATCGTCAGCTTATCAGATCGCTCATGTATCTGGTCAACACACGTCCAGACATTAGCTTTGCAGTCAACTCTTTGAGCCAATTCATGGTGGACCCTCGAAGAGTGCATTGAACAACTGCAAAGCACATACTTCTCTACATCAAAGGTACAGTGGAGTATGGGTTGGTTTATGAGCGCAGGGGGAGTGTACAGTTAGCAGGTTTCACAGATGCTGACTGGGTAGGATGTGTAGAGGACCAAAAGAGCACTTCAGGTTGTTGCTTCAGCATTGCGTCAAGGGTTGTTTCTTGGTTCAGCATGAAGCAGAAGTCAGTTGCATTGAGCTCGACAAAGGCTGAGTACATGGTAGCCAGTATGGTTTCTTGTGAGGGAATGTGGCTAAAGAAGTTGCTTTTAGGGTTGTTCGAGTGTGAGATAGAGGCTATAGTAGTTCCCTGTGACAATCAGTGTCATCGGGCTATCTAAAAATCCAGTGTTCCATGACCGGAGCAAACATAGACATTTGATACCACTTCCTGAGAGATTGTGTACCGAGAGGAACCATTCGGTTAGAATACATACAGACAGATGAGTAGGTGCCAGACATTTTCACCAAGGCACTTTGTAGACAGTTTTGTAAAGTTTAGAGACAAGTTGGGGTTGCTACCGAATCCCTTCCTCGTTGAGAGTTAGTGTTAGAAGAAAGTGGCAACAATGAAGGTCTTCTAGCATTGTATGTGTCCTAGCATGCTAGGAAGACATTAAACAGGAAACCAAATGTATTTAATGTGATTTTCCTAAGTTTGGACTTAGGAAAATACATTAATTATTCTAATTCGATTTTGACCTAATGGAATCACTTTTATAAAGTGAAAAGTGAAATAAACTTAAGTGATGGCTAATCTAATCTTGGCCATTAATCTCACCAGAGGATCACATCCATTGATCCATAGTGAGGGTTAGGGTTTTCGCTTAGCCATTGAGTTAAAAGGAGATTTGGTGGAGATGACACACACACAGGAGAGATACAGATAGAGGAGAAGTTAGACAAAGAAGTTTGCTGAGAAGACGGAGGAACACTCATCGAGGAGATTCGCAGAGTTACCAGGTAGAGCGTCAGAGCACACAGATCATGTAGAGGGAGGATCGTACAACAGTAGAGGAGGATCGTACAACTGTCGTACGGATTCCGTATTGCTGACGTCATCCTGTACGAATCCATACATCTGGGTCGTACTGTTAACGCAGGGGTTGTGGCTTGTTGCTAGGTTTGCCCAGTAATTTTGCAAAGGATCGTTTTGCCAGGTTGGGTGGATTAAATTGCTGGATTGTAACTGTTCCATATTTTCTTAATAAAAATTCCATATCTCACTGTTGCACCAGTTTTCCCATCTTGGGTTTTATCCGGGGGGTTCCATACCCAAAACATTGTGTCTATATTTATGTGATGTTGTGGATGTTTCTCAGTATTTACTTTTCGCTGCAATGCTAGTAAAAGAAATTCATGTGTGGTTTTCAGTAACAAATTCAATATACTGTTTAGCCCTAGTTTGAATTTTAAAGGAAAATTTATATGACTTGCCCCCAAGGATGCGCTCAGTGGCTTAAAAATTTATACCACGTTACCCGAGGTGCGTATTAGACGGCAACAGATTCCAACAAATGACACAGTAATTTGTTGGGAAAGCTTTATAGCTGATTTGCAAGATAGATTACAACAATTTAGTACTCATCTTATTCGTTAATTTTTATGGGGATTGCCTTACTATATGTACAAATAGGGTGCCCGAGGGCATACTTAATACAATTACTACAATAAATGTCCACCAACCACATGTGGGTGCAAAAATATACTCTGATGTGGATCCAAACATGCACCTAGCAGAATTAGCGTAACCATAACAACCATTGCGACGAGTTCAATTTCTATACATAGTCACTAGAATATGGTGTAAATTTCTTAAGCAATTCAGATAGAAACATAATTGTGTCAAAAATTGTAGACAAAATAGCAGAAAATTCAATTTAGGGAGAACAATTTGAACTAGTTGCCTATCTTTAGTATTTAATGTGGGTACATGGAGGGAATGGCTACTCTCTTCATATTCCCAAACTTCAAAAATGACTAACTAATCTAATTTAATGTCATACTAAATTTGTATTATAAAATTTACTTTCTAACTTAAATTCCTAAAGTACTAATATGACCATGATTAAATATCTACTTTATCATCCTCCCTTAATGGTTATACTAGACACAACTGCTTATCCCAAAACACAACAAATTAATCAGGATCAACAAGTTGTTGTAGAAATTGTCCTGAACCCACCTTTGAGTAGTGTATCGATTAACAAGAGAGTAAGGTCATAACTTCTTATTCTGTTCTTCTCTATGCACTACGCACTTTCATTGATGTTGCCAGAACACAAGATAAAGGTAACTACAAAAAATGTATCAAACATGATTTGATACCAAGTCATCGACCATCTGATCATCCACTGACTCACTAGTCAGATTGGAGTCAACAATGGGTGAAAAATTTAGCTCATCTACCATTGATGCAGAACTTGGCTTGTCCAACAATAAATGCACCTTTACTACACCTTGGTAGCATAATAAACTTATGTTGGAATACTAGACCTTTGGGCTTGCCACAACTTGTAAAGAGTCCAAACTGTCCATTATACTTCTCATAATTGTACTCCACTACTCTTCATTACAGTCATTTTGCTACTTCACCAGCTTAATTTAATAATTAATTCCTATGACTATCTTGGATATGTGCTACTTCATAGTAGAAGCAACTTTGCTTTCACCCTCCCTAAGGGCGCTCTTCCACTTATCCTTTTCAGCGACGCAATGTTTTGATGACTTTACTCCAACAACAAATAAACAAAAATAAACCCATTCCTGTTGCTCACATTCTCCTTTTGTTTCAGTTCTCATTCTTGGCCATTCCTCTCTTGGTTGAGGAAGCTCCTTCCATTACACATTCTCCAAGGTGTTATGATACCATTTTGGTTCACTGAAGTAGTGAGATTCGTCCAGAAATGGCCTCTACCGGGAAAGGGTGAGCTGCAAACTCGGCCTATATAAGTGCTAGGGGATAGTCCTTTTGCACCAAATGGTGCGGCGGAACAAGAGAACCCAAGCCATCTATGTCCTTTCCTGGTCCTCTTCTAATAGACTTGTTCCCAACATCTCAAAGCCATACAAGCTATGGGCCTGATAATGTTGTCCAAAAGCTCCATGTTGGACAAAATGTCTTGATAGTGGTGTTGAAAACACTATTGCTTCAAAAGGTATAAGGAACCATATCCCTTGTTGATTCAATGTTGGAGAGCCAGTTTCAAACTAAACTAGAGCCGAAAGAACTGAATTTCCAGGTAAGTATAAGCATTGGTGATCTCAATATCCCCCCCCTGGAAATAGAAATGGAAATTTGATAGGACATTGTTTGTGTAAGTGTGTTTTGAGGATATTGGAGTCTATAGAATCTTTTAGAAAATTGACCTTTTATGATTTGTCTTAGTGCTTTTTGTTAAGAAAAAATACTAAGGATTACTTTGTCGAGGCTCATTTTGACCTCATTGAATCTTTGTGTATAGTGGGGTAGATGATTCCTCCCTTGTATGTTATTATATATTGTAAGAATTACTCTTCGAAAAAAATTGTGAGATTGAGCACTAATGTTATATTGTTTAGCCACATAATCTTTAGCTTTATATGTTACATGGGCTTCTCTTTCCTCTCATTTAGGTTTGGGTGTACTTGCATTAGTTTAGGATTGATATGGGTCACCATCTTCCTTGGGAAAAATAGATTTGCATGTGTTGCTCTTTACTTGAGGTAGAGAGACTAAGCAACTTTCTATCTATAGATGTTCTGCCTATAATGAGATTAGAGGGTAGTGCCATTGCCTCTATAGGGACTTGGGTAGATCTTTGTTGATATTCTTTAGATACTTTGTTCATCGACGCCTTACCTTATAAATTAGATAGGAATTATTCTTAGATGATGTCTACTTCATACTTCTTTTATGACCATTACCCATATTACTTCCTTTCATCCATTCTGGGACACTAGGGGGGTTAAGCGCCTTGCTGCCACTCAGTTGGAAAACACTAGGATTGTACAACATTTCTCTTTGGTCCACACCACTTAAATTCCAAATTGTGCCACATTGAGGGGTCATAGGAGGATCATAACCACTTAGGAGAGTTGTTGGTGGCTGCTATAGGACACCTAGTCAAAGATGCATTCCTACTTTTTTCCCTCTATCAGGAATTCTTTTGACCTTGGATGTTAGGAGTGCTACTTCTTTATACTTTGCCCCCACCACCATCAAGATCATGTTGGTGTTTCCCAAGATTGTTCGCCAAGGCCCTATCACTCTAGGCCACTCTCTAGTGGACATTAATTGGCAGGCACTGATTGTTGAGGTTTTCACTATTGATTTGAATGATGGGCAAGGCTAAGTCTCTCCTTTCTTATGCCAACAACATTTTAATTTAGTCTATGTTTCTTTACTAGCTTTCCTCCAGCTGCCAGGGTTTCCTTCATGGATAACCTTCTTGTACACCAATGTTCATTTCATTTCATTTCATCTTTCTCTTGTATTCACTTTTCATTTTATTTCATTTCATTTATTGTAGGGATGCCTTTTTGCACCCATCTTTTTTGCTTGGCTATTATTGATGGTTGTTCTCACTAGTCCCTTCAAGCTATTTTGGTCTTTAGTGAACCTTAATACAATTTTCAATTTCAATTTCGATTTATTGTGGAGGATCATAGAGCAAAGGATGCCATCCATCAAATCAATCTGTTACATTAACCCTATTTCTTTTTAACATTAGGACTTATCATTTAAAAAATATTTAAAATTGGAACAAGTGAGGTATATCCTTCTGTGGCAACAGATTGAAGAGATAGGTGATGTTGATGTGGTTGATGAGATGATGTGGTAGTGAGTGCACTTGACAGTGATATGTGTGTGTGATGAGACAGTGAGCTGTAATTGTAAAAGCAAGCTTGTTTTGCTTTTGAGGTTAGGATACCTCAAATCCTTCTTAGCAGGGTCTAAGAAAGGTTTGAGGTTTATTGGCAGCAGATTGAAGAGACAGGTAATGTTGATGTGGTTGATGAGATGATGTGCAGTGAGCGCACTTGACAGTGATATGTGTGTGTGATGAGTGTGATGAAACAGTGAGTTGTAATTGTAAAAGCAAGATTGTCTTGCTTTTAAGGTTAGGATACCTCAAACCCTTCTTAGCATGGTCTAAGAAAACCAGGCAGGGTCCTGGATGAAGATTAGGTGCTCTTTGTATCAGTAGGTGCTGATTTTACCTCACGATTGTAGCCATTCCAAAAAAAAATACAAAAAAATTACAAAATCATATGGTGTTGTGTTCTCTTCTGCTATGGTTCTTGTTATGACTCCATGATTCAGATGCTTATGATTTATAAATGAAGAAGTAGTAGATGTTTATGAAATGATTATGTAAATGGTAGAATAATGCATTGATGAATTGGTAGTTGATTGATAGAAGTTACAAAAAGATTGAAAATTGGCCTCACATTGATTCACCCCTCCTCTCAGTGAGAACATTATGTTCAACAATTGGTATCAGAGCAGGCATTCGTCACAAGTCTTGAAAGCTTGAAGGAGATCCTTAGACACAATGGATGAACAAATAGGTTGTTCAATGAATGAAGTACCAGAGGAAGCACTCACAAAGATTGAAAGAAAGGTCATCAATAAATTGAAGAAATCCAGGGAAAATGATGAGCTGCAGCAAAGACTATTAGAAAAATCTAAGAAAACTCAGCAAAACCTCATGAGTCAACTTCAGGAAAAGAATGCAGAAGTTAGTTCTTTGAAAGATGAACTTGATCGATTGAAAAATGAAGTGGCTAACTTGAAAGAAACCAATGAGACCTGTGTGAGTCTTAAAAGTCAATTGGAAGAGGTCAAAGCACAACTACTAGAACAGAATAAGGTGAGTCAAGCAAAAGAGTTTGAGATCATTTCTCTAAAAGAGGAAATGAACAAGATAGCTGCTACAAATTTGAAGTTTAAAAGGAATTCTTCAACTCTAGATGACATCCTTAGTTATCAGAGATCACCACTTGTCAAGATTGGGTTAGGCTATGATAAGGAAGACACCATTGAAGACTTCAAGGTCTCAGAGAAGAAGACAAAAGAGAAGCCTAGGAGTTATGCAGAGATTCTGAAGAGTCTTAAGCATGGTGAAGAAAGCAAGAAAGAACATACTAAAACTCAGCAAGGAAGATCTAGTCATCGTGATCTGCCAAGAAGGACTTTGTCACAAAGAAGACCACTTGTTTCCAGGCATGGATTTAATGGTTATTGTTTTTCTTGTTCTAACTTTGGTCATAAGGTATGGATTGCAAACTGCATGGAAGAAGAAGTGTTGGAAGCCCCAATGACAAGGTTAGATGCTGGACATCCAACCATGTGGGTCACATTGCTGCATATTGTCGTACAATGAGGTGTTATAGTTGCAGTGGCCTTGGGCACAAAGCTCAAGACTGTTGGAGTACACAGAAACAACCCATGAGGAGGATCTCATACAGCTCATCAAGGAAAGCCAGTACAGATGAAGGAACAAATGCTGAAAGGATAGATGCCAAAAAGCAAGTATGGATGAAGAAGACCGAGCAATTGCAAATAGGAGAGGTTGATCAGAGCGGGGAGGATGGCTGCCATATGCAAGCCAAGTGTAAGGTCTCTCAAAGACCTTAGCACACCTTGAGTTCATGAGGCTGGAGGATGAACTCAAAGGAGAAAGGATGGTTACTCCAGGGATACAGACAGGTCCTAGGATCGTGCATATTGACAGGGGGAGCAATGAGCAGTGATCAGAGATTTCATACACAGGTATGTGGACACCCTTTGCCATTGATGCCAAAGTGGGAGAGATGAAGACAAAAGGGGAGCATGCTCACAGGGGGAGCATAAGTTGTTTCCATCAATGACAAAGGGGGAGATTGTTGATGAAATTGTCATTGATGCCAACATGGACTTGCAGTGGCCCCACAAGATGTCATTGATGCCACCAAGTCCCACCTGCAGTGCCTTGACCCCTTACATAGTGGGTTTGCACCTTGCAGTGCCTTGGATCCCTTACAGAGTGGGTTTGTGCCTTGAAGCACCTTGTACCCAGTTGACAAGGTCCATGTACCCACAAGCTTGGATCTTGAAGCCACCACCATGTTGAAGACATTGAAGACCCTGGAGATGGTCTTGAAGCCTTGGTAGACGATGGAGAAGCCCTAGATGGCTTGGAGAAGCATTAATGACCCATTATGTGGTCATTTATGCTCTGATGGTGTCATGGTACCCCAGAAGAAGGCCTAGATACCCCACAGGTGATATCTTGATCCTTGGAGGTCTCTTGAGGTGGTTGAAGAAGCCTATGAAGCCTCTTGCTTGATGAAAAAGCCCCATGAAGATTTGGAACCCTTGATAAAGACCTTGATTCCCTTGAAATGGTCATGGAGCCCTTGGATGTGGTTTGGGTCTTGAACCCATACATATGTTGACTTGATTGTTGCAGATCCACATGGTGACCATGATAGAGCTCATTGCTTGATTGAAGATGTCCTTATATCTGTCTTGTGATGAAATCCTTGCATGGCGCTTGATGTTAATACTTGGAACCCTTGTGAGATAGGGTGTTACTCTTGTTAGGAGTCCTTGATACTCTTGTGCTATGACAGAGTCCAATATGATGGGCTTGAAGCTCTTGGAAAGCATCATGCTTGAAAAATGACATGAGCCTTTAAAACCCTTGTGGTCCTTGTACCCTTTCTTTTGGGGTTTTGGTGGAGCCCTTGATGAAACATGAAGATAATGTTGAAGCCTTCAACGTATTGAAGTCTTTTGATATGGCCTTGAAGCAGGGATGGTCCAGGCAAAACAAAGGGGTAAAACAACTCTGTGTTGACAAAGGTTGAAGCCCAAAGTTCATGTATAAGGCAATGAAACCCCAACTTGTTGAATTGTTTTTGCCTTGACTTATTTGTGAAACAACAAAAGATAATACCTTGTTGAATTTAAAGAAATCAGCTCCAAACAATTAAAAATAAAAATTATTTTTTATTTTTATTTAAATTAAAAATAAAAATTATTTTCTTTGGGAAAGTCGGCTAAAAAAAAAGGCTGGAAAACTAGTATGAATATCCCATTACGCCTTCATTTTGTAAGGTAAAATAAAAATTGGATGAGAGATGTAGCTCTGTGATTTTCGGGGTATTTCACTGAGGTAAATTCGTGGGTAAAAGGAGCAGCAGCAATCTTTGGGTGGTTTTCTCTAAAATTTGGATGAGCAGGAGCAGCAGCAATCTTTGGGTGGTTTTCTCTCTAAAATTCGGATGAGCAGGAGCAGTCCATTGTAAAAACGCAGGAGCAGTCCACTGTAAAAAAGCAGGAGCGGTCTGATTTTTTTTTTACTGTCACCGTTTAAATCTCTGATTTTTTAGCTGTGAAAACGAAGGAGCAGTCTGATTTTCTTTTTTCACAGTCTGCATTTAAATCTCTGGTTTTCAAGTTGTGAAAACGAAGGAGCAGTGTGATTTTTTTTTTTTACAGTCAGCATTTAAATCTCTGATTTTCGAGCATGCAACAGACTGAGGCAGCAGTGTTTCGGTGGTATTTTTTTTATATTTTGGATGAGGATAAGCAGCTCTGAATTTTGCTGAGTCTTGAACTTCTTCTTGTTGCTGGTTGGACAGTCCCTCAAACACATGACAGTCCCGAAATTCCTCAAGGAAGGTGACAGGTACAAAATCTTTTGATGTTTGACAGTGTTTTAAATGTTATGACAGCCTATGTTTGAAGATTGAAGGATGACAGTCCATGATGCTTGAAGGAAGGTTGTCCAAGTTTCATTATGACAGTGTGAACCCTCTTGATGCTATGACAGTCAGGTGGTGACAGTCCTAATCTTGAAAAGTTGACAGTCTCCTATTTCATGGTTGCAAAGTAAACCAAGTCAATAATTCACACAGTAGTGACTTAGGCAAAAGTCACTTAGGGGAACAATTCCTAGGTAAATTTCAACAAAAACAACCTTTTAGCCACACTTTTATGACTTTTTACATTTTTACAATTAACTTAATAAAAATAAGCATGTAAAAAAAAAAAAAAAAAAAAATTCCGGAAATTAAGAAAAACCTATGGGGGACTTAGAACATGTTCATAATGACTCAAAATAATGATTAGCATGGTAATATACATCGACACATAGGTTTTAATAACCTCCTAAGGTTTAATTATTGAGGTCATGTTGCAGCTGCAACAATCTCCCAAAATTCAAAAAAAAATTGGGACCCTCCTTTGATTCGCTTTTTGCTCAAGTTTTGGTTTTGCTTGATGTTTGAATAAAGATTACTTTTATGTGGGCAATGTTTTAATGCTTGAATTAATTTTTGCCTCGCCATCAGAAGTGTTTTGGACTTTTGAGTCGGGAGTCTAGTCGTCCGCGCATCCGTCGTTGCAGAAAAGAACCGGACATCAAGTCCGAAGTCAAGTGTATTTGGTCTCCGATGTGTTTTCTTTATCGGCAGTTGTTTTGAAATCCCGTCGGAGCCTTTGTCTATACCTCTTCCGCCGTTGCGGAAAAGGTTCTACGAAGTTGTTCGAGACTTGTTTCATCCTTTTTCGATCCCCGCCGTTTTTGGCTCTCCGGTCCTTGGTTTTTTCAACTTTCGCTATTGCGGCTCTAGAAGGCGCTATCTTTCCGATAGTTTGATTTATCTTGCCCGCTTGATTGATGTTTTTCGCTTGAGACATGTTTATTCTTACTCCGCTTTGCTGGTCTGCGGAACTAGTTTCTTTTAAGGCTCGCCGTTGCGGCTCTCTAATCATCTTGTGACCCGAAGCCCTAGTCTCGCGAGCTCCGATGCAAGTGTTTATTTGTTTCTCCCGCCAACGCCATTGTGGGCGTTCCGATGTTTTCTTCATTCGTCGTTGCGGAGGAGATAGTAACATGATCGTCGATCCCGTAGCTTTTCCGTCTCCCGATGACCTTATTTTTCCCGTCGATCGCATGTTGACTGCGACGTATATATGTTGGGTCTGGGGGTTTTTATTATTTTATTATTTTTTGGCGATTTCTCCGTGCTGTCGTTTTCAATCGAGTAGACTAAGAATTTT
Organism: Pseudotsuga menziesii; assembly: GCA_001517045.1. NCBI lineage: Eukaryota > Viridiplantae > Streptophyta > Pinopsida > Pinales > Pinaceae > Pseudotsuga > Pseudotsuga menziesii. The sequence continues at coordinate 349,254 of LPNX010894198.1, forward strand.
GTTGTCGGTACCTTCGCTCCTAGGTGGCTCCGCCGTGGAAGTTCACCGGTTTTCCTCCACCAGTCGCGCAGCACAGTGCCAGGTAGGCCCTTTTGCTCTCTTTACCGTTCCGTTTGATTGGTCGAACTACTTTTGCTGTCTCCATGGTTAGTGTTTTCCTAGGTTTTCCCATCCCGGCCTGTATATATTTTCGAGTTAAATAGTATGGCTGCCCGGTGGGGGGGTTTCTTAGTTTTGCAATGATGACTTTCACAGCCGTTGGGGGTTTGCAGACCGCACTCAACTGCCGGGGAAGCCGGTGCAGACGGTCGTTACGCTGTCCGCACCAGTTTCCCCCAGTCTGTGTTTGGCCGTTCGGGGAGGGCGTTTCATGGTTTTCTTCCAAGATGCCGTGAGTCTGGTTCCACAGTTCGGTCGCCCTTGTCTTCACGAACCAGGACTGCGATGATGTTTTTTCCCGCTTAGGTTGAGACTGTTCGAGCTCGAGTATGAACTCCGGCCCCTTTTAGGTTCAGAATTGCATTACCCAGTCATACCGTGAAGCGAGTGTTTTTACAGCAAGTAGCTTCCCCTTATATTCTAGTGTGCTATCACTTGTAGCATCCTCACTTGAACTAGTTTGGTTTTAGGCACCATATTTTCTCTGCGTACCGTTGTAATCCGCAGCGCCGAGAGGAGGTTTTTGAGGCTGTTTTCTATTCAGCGTCGGGAAAAAGAATTTTCGTCGATTTAGAAAACCCATGCTTTTTTAAGTTAAATCTACAAATGTTGGTCGAGAGCTAGTTTTAGCCTTTTCGGCAGATTAATTTTATGCGGGAACACTTGGTTTTTTGAGCATTGTTGTTAATTCTTCATAGTTGCACTCATGTTTAGCATAGATGAGGTAAAATGCTTATAGAGTTGCCTCCATTTTGAATATTATCTGGAAATGACCCAACAGAACCTAAAAGCAATTTATGTATATGACAGGGAAATTCCTCAGATTCCAAGATGTCTGTTGCCGCCTAATTCACACTTTAAGATGCAGGAAAGTCACAACCTGCTATGTGTGTCCTTGGGGGCAAGTGAGAGCTGGGGACCACTGTCACCACAGTCCACAACTCTTCCGTTTAGGCAAGATCCCAACAGAGCCAAGGGGGGTAGTCCCTATAGGAAAGCTAAGTTCCAGATTTATTAATTAATTATAATTTAATTAAAGGGATCTTTTATTAAGACCGAGGCTAAGGTTCTGAGAGATGACAATCAGACTGATGCAATATGCAAGATTTAAATGACAGTCAACCTTTTACTTTAAACCAGTGCCTAAATAATGGAGTCAAAAGATAGATTACGGCTTTATAAACTTTACAAATAAATTTGAGATTTAATCTGTGATCTAAACTATAGCTTCGGTGTTTAACAATGAAATAAATGAATAAACTATATAATTATAAACAATAAGGAAATAAAACATTAAACAATGTATAGATGATTTACCAATATGGACAATAAATGCTGTGAGTGAAGATTATTAAACCAACAGTAAATTAAAATATGAAAGAGACTTTAAGCAGTTAAACATTCACCACATGACCATTTGCTGCATTGAAAGTAAATAAATGTAACTGAAAAGTAAAATAAGACTGAAAGTAAAGAATTGTAGTGCAATGCTGGAGTGAAAGAGTGCTTGAAATAGAAGAGTGTTGTAGAACCGGTTTTGAAATGTCTCTTGGTTTATTTTAGTTGATTTTATTAAAGTTTTTCTTCTTGGATTTAAGTTTTAGAACCGGTGGTGTGACTACCCCGATCTAGTTCTTCTCAAGTCGAAGAGGGAGTGCTGTTGCGCTCAACAAAGTGGGAACAAGCCCACCCGTAGCTCACAGGTCAAACCCCAATGGCCTGGTGCTCAACAAGGAGGACGTCAAAGCGCCTAGAGACCCCCCACGGTCTACTACCCCAAGTCGCCTCCAAGGTCACTGTTTTTAATCAACCGGAAAATCACTAGATGGATGCCTATTAAACTAAGACTTCCCTGTCCCCTGGTCGTATCTCGGAGTACCCCGAAGGGTGATAACCGAGTAGAGGAGCAGGATGTGGGAAGTTGTTGCTGGTAAGTTTTAAGATTTAATTTTATCTGGGTGATTAGCATGCAAGGTTTATTTTAAAGCGATCAACAAGATCAACCAAGCCGTATCCCTTATGGGAGGTGCCGGTATTTGATCTTGGACTTGGAAAATAAAATGTTTGATTGTAGTACAAGAAAAGAAAATTATTTTAATTACCTAAGCCCCCACTTCCCCTGTTTTTCATATCCAGCTTGAAGTCCCTAAAGGGAGATGACAAGCGGATAGAGGATACACAGGTTTAATGGGTTGTATGATTACTTTTAAACAAAAATGAAATTGCATAAACAGAAATTTGAAACAACTATTATCCTACTTCCTACTCTACTTCCTAATCTATCTACTTATGGATTACAAAAGCTTATAAGCTTTGAAGAATACCCCAAGAGAAACTCTCGTTGGGGTTTACAATAAATCAGAAAAATTTGAGAGAGAGAGTTGAGGGTTTGAACCCCTTTTTGACCGGTTGAAGGTTGAGGGAATCCTGGGCTTATTCGGGCTGCAACTCTCCTTCACTTGTGCATAACTTGTCATAAACCAGCAAGCTATCTTCGCTGGAAATCACAGAAAACACTAAAAATTTGTTGTTAAAAATTTAGTACAAAATTTACAAATTTACATAAAAATCTGAATGTG
>LPNX010894198.1:352304-384264 GCA_001517045.1 Pseudotsuga menziesii
AAGTACTTTTACTCTCTAATCTCTCCACAAAACACTTTGTGGAGAGTTAACTAGAATAATACGAAATGCAAACTAGAAAAATACAAGTTACCTTACAAAGATTTGGATCATGAAAGAATTGCAGCACAGTATCCCTCCAAAGAATTTTTCAATTTAATGGTCCAACTAGGGCAAAGCTTCATCACAATAGTATAGCAAGAAAATATGAGAGAGTAAGAAGAAATTTCCGGCAGCATAACAATAGCATGAGAGATCATGTCTAATGAGGGAGTGAGACCCTCATTATATAGTTGAGGCAAACCCCAACCCCTTGAAGTTCAATGGCTGAGATTAGATCTAGATCTAGGGTTTAATCTCCACCACTAGATCTAGGTATTTGACTTTCTATTCTTCTCAATTAATCCACACCCTTGGATTAATTTTCAATCAACGGTCAGAGTGCTTGATCCATGTTCTGAGCATCCTCACCTTTAGATCTAGGTCTTTGACTTAAAATCTACCATTAGATGAGCTTTTAGGTTTTGAATAAAAATAGAGTAGGCCCACTAGCATAGGCGCCCCTCTAAAAATGGTGGAAATCTCCAAATCTAGCGCCCTCCAAAATAGTGTGAAAACGTGGGCCCAAAAGATAGTGCCCTCCTCTAGATTTGGTGGCGTCTCTATGTTTAGCGTCCTCTTCATCCATGCTAGCGCCTCCACTATATGGTTGACGCCCCTCCTTTATAGACTAGCTCTCCTCCATTTTAGCCTTGACGCCTCCAATGTAGCGCCCTTCCATCTTCAATAGCGCCACATCTAAACTTGGTTAGCGCTTCCTCTATTGTGACGCCCTCCAAATTGATGGCGCCCTCTATATTGTGGTGGCGCCCTCTAAACATGGCCGCCCTCTTCATAATGAATAGAGCCCTCATTAAATGGGTTTTTAACACCACGTTTGCTCCTCTAAAGTTAGCGCCCACCTCCATAGTAGTAGCGCCCTCTTAATCTAGTGACGCCCTCCAAATTAAATGGTGGCTTCTTCATAAATATAGCGCCTCCTTTAGATATAGTGGAAACCCTTCATGCTTGTGCCCTCCTATTTGGTGAGGGTTTTGACTTGGATGTGGTCTCTTCTAGCGCCCCTTTAGAATAGTGGTTTGGACCATGCATTATTCACTTGGAGCACCTCTATAACTAGGCTTTAGACTTTAGCCTTTTGCTCAAAAATGATTTTAACCTTAGACTTAGGCTAAAATAAATTTCACCTTAGATTTAAAAAATTTCAATTTAATTTTTAAATTTTCCTAATATTGACTTAGGAAAAATTTAAAATAACTTGAAAAAATTATATCTTGGCCATGGGGGGGTGGAAAAATTTGAAATAATTTTTTCCTAGGCTTAGTAACCCCCAAACAAAGTTACCATGGCATTATTTGATTTTTTCCTTCAAAATCAAATAATGTGAATTATTGACTTAGGGAAATTAATTAATTCCCTAGTAAAAATAGACCTTGCTTAGACAGAAGGGTCTATCTCCTCAACCACCTGTCAGAACGACATGGGACTCGAAGCAGTGGCTTAGGGGGTTTCATAGCAATTAACTTTGCATTCATAGCCCCTATTACAAAATGCCCATGCTTGAGCAATTACATTATTACATCGAAAACTAAGTTAATTAATCACCATGGGGTGAAATTAATTAACCAGAAAAAATAAATAAAATACAACAACACAACAAAACTCCGCAAGACTCTATACAGGTGTCTAGCATGGTCATGAATCACACTTTGAAGCCTTAGCCACCTCATGGACTTGACTGGTAGAACGCCCGTCACCACTTTGGAGGATTTTGAGTGAAAACCAAACCGATTAAACTCGTTTACACAACAAGATCAATTGGAAAGGGAAAAACACTCAATGAGGGGACTTCCCTAACAACCAGTTCCATGGTGTGGCATCCGTATCATATGACCCACACTAGCACATAAAATTACATTAATTTTCCCACGCAGGGGAGCGGACATTTCATTTTACAAAGGGGCAATAGCCCTGCAGGAGTGAAAAATCCTCAGATTTTTCTAAGGTACAACTTGTACAATTATGTACATCTTCATGTACATGGAGTTGCCACCTAGTCGAAATAGGTGGGCAACAATGTCTAAACGTCATAAGAAGAAGGCCCCCGTGGTAGAAGAGGGACCCGAAGTCGAAATAGTTACCAGAGTCGAATACACCTACGAGGACACCAAATGCATAGTTGGTGTGGAACCCGAATATCAATGGGGGGGAATTTACAAATTAATAACCCGCCGAAAAGTACCTGACATAGGTTTTGAAGAAGAAACCATCTATGCCAATATAGAGAGATCTTCCTTGATGAAAATTGCTACTAGACCTGAGCTCTTTCCATGCTCAGAGGTGATTGGGTGGATTCTGCCCAGGGCAGATGTAACCACCATGATTTTGGAAAATGTTGCTAAAAAGGGTTATGCTAGTTATAGCCCTGGGTATGTGGCACTGGCCTACCACTTACCAGAAGCACAGGTGTACTTGACTGAGGACTGGCTAAAGGCAATCATAATGGACCTAGTCGAGACACTGAAGAGGATGCTGATGCCTGGCAAGAACTTGAGAACTAGGCCGACCGGGGAATATGACACTGCCAAACTAAGAACCCCTTACAGGTTCATTGCCTTGATGCTGAACAGAATTTTTGGGAGGGCCCACAATAAAAGCTTCAAATTGGAGTGGGTGCCTATCATTTTCTATGTTGCAACATAGGGGACAGTGTTCAACTGGGCAAACATTGTGTCCAATAGCCTCTCAACTTGCATTGCTTCATCATTAGGAGGGGTGTCCCAGAAGAGATCAGAGTTCTACTTGAGCTCTATACTGATTGATTGCATCCTATGCAACCAACCCTTCCCCAATCTGAGGTGTATCTGGGACCGAGAGAGAACACCAGTCTACTCAGCATACAAGCCACTGTGGGCCCACAAATACCACAGTCACTATAGGGAAGTGTGTGAGCACTTCATTATGCCATTCTATACCCTGATTTTCTTAAAAGAATGCAACTGCATGTCGGAGAAGGCATTGCAGGTGATTGAAGAATATGCAGACTATTACTTGACTGAGGATGGATTATATTTCAGAATGTTTGGATGCTCTAGAGCACCCTCACTACTGCCTAAGTATGCCATTGACTATATAGTCCACAAAGAGGCAGTTCGACAAGTCTTTTTAGATGGCATAGGAAGCTTTTTGTTTGAACATAAGAAAGCAGCTTACCCTCCTTTTCCATTCAGGTTGGGAAGCTACAAGTTTACTAGGGTGAAGAAAGCTGATGAATTCATGGAAGAGTTGGGGAAATTCCATTTTGGGGAAATGCGTTTCCACAGGAATGATTCCCGAAACAAGGTAGCAGAGCACTGCAAAGAGGTGAATGTACATTTTGAATACACCAGCCATTGGGACAGAGAGGAATCCATTTTCCACAGTGCACAAAATATAACAGCCTTAAGAAGAAGATTTAAGAAGAAAATCACCACCAAAGGTGGAAAAGGACGAGATGAGCAAGCAAAGGCAGAGGAGGAAGAAACTAGAAAAAGAAATGAAGATGCTAGGAGACTAGCACAAGAGGCCGAAAGCTGGCTCAAAGGAGAAGAAGAGGAAAAGAGAAGAAAGATGGATGAGGAGCTGAAAAAGCAGGAAGCAGAAAAACTAAAGCTAACAGAGACAGTGACAGAGCAATTAACTTCCGATACAGTAGACAGTTAGGCTCAAGACTTGGGGAACCCTGATATTCAAGATCCTGAGGCAGCTGCTGGCAGCACACTAGGACAGGCTATGGTCCCCACCCTTAGGCTAATCCCATTTGAGCAGAAGAAAGGGGAGGAGGTACCAGATTTCAACACTATCTTTTATGATAGGGAAAAGAAAAGGATAGTAAAGAGGACCGAGAGAAAGGTCGAAACTGGGGGGCAGTCCGGTAAAATGATTAATGATACAACTGTATTATATGGGACAGACAAGGACCCCAGGTTCACTATCAGAGCAGAGGCTGCATTGATCCATGCTTTCGAGGACAATGTAGATCGAATAATGACTGATCTTGAACAGTCAAAGAAGTCCTCTTCCCAGCTCAAAGATACCCTGAGAAAAGAACGAGAGGGAAATAATAGGTTGAAAAGGAAGTTCGAAGACGTACAACGAGAAATAAAGTCTTCAAAAGCTGAGCTCCAGTTCCTCCAAGTAGAGAAGAGATCTATGGAAGCTGCCTAAGAAAGTCTAGAGAAAGTACAACAAGAATGTCAAGGGTTGAGGGCAAAAAAGGAGCAGCTACTAGGCAGGATAGGGGAGTTGGAATTCCAGAAGGCTAACTTGGAGGAATCTGAGAGGCAATCTCAGGGGCAGAATGCAGAGCTCAAAGGACAGATTACCTCGTTAACAGCAGCCCTAGAGGAGGCCAAGGAACAACAGGTCAGTCTCCAGCCGTTCAAGGAGCACATTCTGGCACAAAGAAGCAAGATGCACCAGCTACAAGTGGCCATAGAGGAAGAGAGGTGCAAGGTCTTGCAGGTGGACAATCGGTTGGAAGAGATTTTGGAAACCTCTTCATATTTTGTGGACAGATCGCAGGACATGTCCTGACAGGAAGGATGGCGAGATTGGAAGCAAATGAAGAAACTCCTACAGAGTTACCCTCAAAAGATCAACAAGCCCTAAGGCAAGACTACGATTTGCTGGAGTTTGCCACAAACACAGCTGAAGAATTCAAGAAGGCTGTCAAGAAGACAAAGGGGGCTTGTGCAGAATTCTCCAAGAGACTTTTGATCACTTATAATCGCTGCCAGGTTGAGGCTGAACAAAGAATGGATACTTTTCCAGACCACAGCCTGTTTTTGGAGATTTTGCAAAGAAGATATCAAGGAGATGAACAAAGATTATAGCGCATTAAAGCTTTAGACGAGTAGACCCTGAGGAATGAAGTAGATCATTCTGCGGTTAGTGTGCAGCTATTAAAAGACCAGATTCGCCTAAGCGCAGCCAGAATAGAAGTCATAAGAAATCAGGCTGCTAAATTCGAAATAAATATTCGTTTCCTAGAGCCTTCTGAATTCGAAAGCATTGCCTCAGAGGCTTCAGCATGGAAGAAATTTTTGAATAATCAAGCGGGACCCTCCTCATGAGCACTTTATTTGTTTTATTGTAATTTTGATAAGCACTTAATGAAAGAAATGTATGGGAGGTGAAGAGTTGGGGAAGCCCAAGAGTCATTCGTGGGCAGCCCAACAGTTTTGTTCTTTTTGTATAAATATAGAAGATTTAGATAAGAGAGGGGACTTTTTCCTAGTTAGATTGGAAGACATATTGTAAGAAGAACTATTTCCTTTTGCAATAAATAATTACAGTTTGCCTGTTGGAGAAAGCTTGGTGGAATGTTCAAATGTTATACTATGGATTTGTTGAAGAGGAACTATTTCATTTTCAGCTTTGTGTCCATTAACTGTGAGATCGTTCTAACTCTTTGAACCTATGTTCTTGTATGAATGATCTCTGGTTTGTTTTATGAAAATTTCCACTATGAGTAATGAATGTTGTTCATAGACAATTGGCTATCTGGTTGTTCAAATGTCTTTAAATGTTCATGTGTTTGAAAGAAGTATTGGCTATCTGTGATTTCTTTTTTATAATGCATGCACAAAATACATTACTCATTAATAAGTGACAATCTTGCTCCCTAGGGATAGGTTAGGTAGTTAGTTTTAATTTCTTGCTGTGTGTGTGATTTAGATGCAAGAGAGCCTAAGACGAGAGGTAAGAACCTGCGCATCACATTGTGAACACTCCTTGCATTCTCAATCAATCTGCATTTTAGATAGGCATTTGCATGTCATACTTAAAACTAAAAATACAAAAATATATACGGTGGACCGGGCCGTAACCGGTAAAACCTTTTATTTTTGTTATTGACGTACGGTAGCCGGACCGCAAATCGGGCGGATTCCCTACACCAAACAGTCACAGGTTAATTGGGAACGTTGACTGGGGAGAATCCCTTGCTGTTGTTGCCTGCGAATTTCCAGGCCTCAACAGGTCATTATTCCAGCTTTTGGAGGTTTGGGTGAAAAACTAGAAAATTGTTTATCGCTTAAAAATAATAAATAATTAACAAGGAAAAAACACCCTGGAATAATGTATTACTAAATAAGTCCTAGGAAACCAAACCTTTTACATAAAGTCATCATGCTAACTCATTTTATTACAATTCCCCACGAGGTATGAACATGTTAAAAAATAAAATATAAAAAAGGTCCTAGGAAGGCCTGCAGGGACTTTTGAACTTGAAATTTGAACAAGTGATTGTTCGTCTTTGGCGGCTTGTTTAGAAATCCAACTTAGTGCAACTTAGTTGGTAACAGATCCTTCCTCTATACCTCTACCAAAACCCACCTTCACCAAGTTGTGGAAAAATGTTGGTGTTGGAGATTTGACAGTAAGTGGTCCTTGTAACTTCACTATGTGGCCCATATTTAGCGTTAAATGGGGAAATCGAGGTGCAATGCATTCTCTTCAAGGCCTTCTATTCAGGTTTAGGGGGGGTATTGTTAAAAGGGTGAACCCTATTTTGAGTCGGTATCTGTTACTGATCAAACTAGCACTTTGGCAACAAAGTCCAAAAGTGGTGCTAGCTGAAGGGTAACTCAAGAGGTATTTCATTGTCACCTCAATAAACCCTCTTCTTAATAGTATCTTTAGAAGTCTCGTCAGACAGTGCTATTGAACCAGGAGGGTTGTAGGCTAATATAGACAAAAGGCTTATATGGATAATTTAGCATTGTACATAGTGATTAGTCACGACTCACGGGTATTGGACTATATGGAAGAAGTATCGTGGGGCAGCAATCTGTAATGATTTCCTTCCTCATTGCCTCCATTTGTAGAAGTAAAACCGAATAATTAAACATTTCCCATGTCAGCTTCATTTCTAGAAATGAACATTAGTAACTAAATATATGCTTTCCCATTGGCTTCACTTTAGCAATATAATTGAACCAGGGAGAGCTGCTCTACAACCCTAAACTGAATATTGTCATTCCTGTTGGGAAACTTTGATGTTAAGAAAGTCTGCCCAATTCAAAAATTGGATATCTGACCTGTGATTGAAGTTTAAGAATTGTGTCATTGTGATACTAAGACGATACAAGGAAGGGAATCAGAGAGAGAAGAATCAGAAAATAATACAACACTGCATGCTCTCTGTGGATGTCAAATGGCATAGACAGAAGGAAATTGCATGTGACGTAAATGATAACAGTATTCAAATGAATATAGTTCTTGCCAATCAGCATATGAACTGAAGGAGACAACATAGCTAGTAAGTGCGGTTACATTAGCAATACCCAAAAGAAAAATATATGGTAGGGAGATCATGATGCGGAAGTGATACGAGCTCTTTTCTCTAAGAAATGGGAAGCTGCATAGAAACTTATGATAACTGATGCAAATGCTACAAGTACAATGTGGACAAAACCATCAAAATAGAAAAGGAGAGTTTCTACTTCTAGCAGATGGGCACTTTGCATAATACTAGAGAGTAGAGACTCTTGACTTGTTATGTGCTCCAGTTTTAGTTATTTAGGGAAACATGAATAGATAAAGTGCAAAAATGGGGATAGAAAAGTGCACCCTCTGCTTTTCACAACCAAATTTTCATAATGCTAATATATTTGAACTTGAAGAACTGACCTACCTACAGAGTACTAAAAAAGCTGCACATATAACAGCATTCTAATATTGAATAAGGGCAGATGCTAAATTGCAATGATATGGACCTATAAAAACAATAAACATTTACAGGTATCAAAAACCTTATGTCTACCAAAGCCAACAATTTCATTTTTCTTTTCTTTATCGGAAAAAGAATGATGTATGGACAGAAGTTGACATTAAACAGATCAACAGGCATTTTTTCTTGATACTAGTCCATTTACAGCTTTGAGTAGTTATAAACAAGATAGCTAAAAGGGAAATAAGTGCAGATGTTGTAACGTTAGCCTTGTTCTGTTGGCATTTGCCATTTTATTTACCATTTCTTGTTTTAAATGAAAGAAGTGCAGATAGGTTCATTTTACAGCTATCATCTTGTAATTTCAGTCACAATATGATAAATAATTTCAAGAGAAAACTTGGTTCTGATCTTGCTAATAGCTTTTTCCTTCCCCGGCATTCATCAAGAATCAAGATAGTTAATTAAATATCAGTCTCTTATTGGTGGCCATAGTTAAGCTTTTGAAACTCAATTGGAATGTATATTCAACACATGCTTACTAGAATCTTATACACTCGTGTTTTTTTGGCAGAGCTTATCACATATAGGTGTGGCACCAAATGCACCCATATACAATACTTTAATTCAGAGTTTATGCTATTGTGGTGAAATCAAGTTAGCAAAAGAATTCTACCTGAAGATGCTTAGGAATGGGCATCGTCCTGATTCTAGGACTAGCTGCCTGATGCTGGAATACCTCCCAAGGAATTTCTTGCAAAATTGTAAGAAAAGTGGTGATTGTATCAACTGATATATATTCATCAATTTCGGGGATATTTAGTTTTAACTGAGGCTGATTGTTTGGATTGTAAGAATCATAGTTACATATATCGGCGATATATTGCCCATATCACAATATATTGCGAGTTATTCCCCTTGGCGATATATCGCCACTAAAAAATCGTGACATTTTGAATATATTGCGATATCCAATGTGTCGCGATTTATTGGGAATATATCGCGATATTTTGGAAATATCGCCCTGCGAAAAAAATTTGCATGGAATTTGAGAAATAAATCCATGGGTTAAGTTTTTGGCAGTGTTATTAAAACTAAATATATTAAATTCTTAAAGTAATAAATGGTACTATCCTTTTACTTAAATTTTTAACATTACCATTAATTGTTTCAGGATGTTTGAGAGTGGTTCCAACCTCATCGGACTTCATATGCAAAACGTAGAATTTTAGATCCCGTTCAGAATTCAACAGACTTAATAGTTTTCAGGATTTCAACAATTCCACTGGATTTTATCAAGTATGAGGGTATGGGATTGGCATTTAATCAAGCACATCAACCCCTCTCTATACCTTGATGTTGGTGGCATTGACGGTTGAAATCTTTTATCATGACCTTAATAAAAATGTACCCTTCACTCATTAAACATGGGAAGTTTCATCAAAATTGTAGAGTAGTTGGACCTTCCACCATAGCCTGAGTAGTTGGAGCTTCCAATTTGACGCCTAACTCATTCAAAGCACCTACAAGACCCCCTACTGCTTCCAGAGGAAGAGTGGCGCCCCTTGCCTATAATAGGGGTAGAGGGGATCGATGATTCCTACTATTTATCATTGTATTATGTAGGATCTAGATGCCTCATGAGTCATGATGATTCGTCTCTTGAGAGACATTTTTTTGATCATTTGATGTGATTTTCTATCATTCCATCAGGAACATATTTCAGTATTTTCAGTTTATAGTCGATATGTGATCATGATCCACCATTTGACATCTTATGCATCTTATATATTAGTTGTATTTTCATATTTATGTAGCAATGTGTTTATTAGATGTTGTTGTTGTTTTAGATGTAAAAAAAATTGAAAAAAATGGTTATTTTTGTATTTTTTTGATGCTTTATGACATTTGCCAATATTTTCTAATATTTTCGTCATTGCTGCCGATAAGTTACATTCCGGACCCTCGGCGATATATTTGCCGATAAGATATATGTAACTATGGTAAGAATTAATCAAGTCAGTTATGCATGATCAATCACCTGAATTAAGCACAATCTACTTGACAATTGTTGAAACATTTGGTGCTCCAACATTGGCCCATGAATATTTGAAAAACCAACCTCTCATTCAATGCTTACATTTAAAGAACCAGACAATATCAACCGGTCTGGAGGAAGCTCTGGCCAAGGTTTTAACTGTATCCTAAACATAGCAGTATTATGGGCATTTTCATAAGCCAGCTGAAAGGGTGAGAGATTCTTTGAAGCTGGGTAAAACAATTCTGAGATTGGGAATGCTCCTGGAATCTGGTTATCTATTGATTCTAGTTAACCTCTTCAAAACAGGGTGAATGCATTGTTCAGCAGTTGAACACTTTGCTTCTTCTACCTTGCGTATACTTCAGTAGGAACCTCAGATTTTATGTTGAATTGGGTTCTTTTTAGTTAGAGAAATCTGCTATGTTACATGTCTCATTTGCCTCTAAAGATGAAGACTTGGATTGTACTCAAAGAGACATACCTTTGCTACTGTTCAGTGTTAACTCAAGTTTAAGCAAATGGGGGAGTATTCATTTTGAATTTTTTATGTCAAACCAAAATCGCATTTGGGACTGAATCTGTGAAGGAGTTAATTTTTTAGTGAAACCATCCGAAGGACTATGATGCAGATTTACCTGCCTTTCTAGTAACATGTCATCCATGTTCTGGAAACAAGCTGACTATGGTGAGATCAAATGCCTTTTTGCAGTGGCAATGAGGGAAATTTTAAATTGTATCATAGACATTACTGTTTTTAAGATTTGACAAGCTATAATTGTAAAATGTCATATTGATGTTTAATTTAGACAATATAACTGAGATGCTTTTTATAGAAGGTGATGCGTACTATCAATTTTCAACATCATCCACGAGTGAGAAGGTATTGCTTGGTGTATTGTTTGGGTTACCTACTCCTTTTTTCTCTATCTTGTCATTTTATGGCTTTCTACATCATTATTTTTATTCTTACACAACTATATGGCAAGGCTTCTGATTCATATTGAATTCAATCTTTCTATTATTTTATTGTTTTGAAGATTCAAATTGCACAGAAGGCACTGTTTCAGTTTTATTTGTGTATAAACACTAATGGATCTATGCTTTTCTTGTTACTAATAAATCATGGAGGTCGTTCTCATATGGATCTTTTCCATACTGTGATGTAGATTTTAAATATACTTGAAATAAACTTTTCTAATTTGCCTAGCTATTTGACCATCAAACTGTTGTGTTTTCTTTAAAAGGCATACAATTTTTTTCTCCCTTCCTTTCTTAGTGCATTTTCCCTCATAACTTTTAGGCTTCACTACGTGTCCGTTGGGTTTTCTTTTCACTATCTATTAGGTTTATTTCTCAATTATGGGTGAAGTAATGATGTGTGTGTGGCTGTGTAGAATGTAGCATGCACAACACCTACCTGAGCAGTAGCGCATTGCCCTTGGAGCCACAGCCCTGCCAAGTGCCAATTCTTTTTTGCAAACACAGTGACCTACAAACGCTCTCTTTTCCATATCTACATGCTATTAGATTCGTTTCCTTTTCTTTATAATGCTAGAAGTAGGAAAGGAAGCAAAAGCAAACATCCCAAACAAAATAAAGCAAAAACAGTTAAAAGCTGGCAATCAAACATCAATTTCCAAACCAAGTGCTAAACTGAAATAAAGCAGCTAGATAGTTAAACAGAAAGAAAAAATTGTAGAAGACCAAGTTATGAGCAACACAACTTGATAGTGTCCTTAGATACCATGATGCAACATTGTGTGCTCTAGAGTCCATAATAGCTGCATGCTAGTACTTCATAATACAAGAGAAGCCTATACAAAGATAGGTGTTTGAATGCGGGAAATTATAGCAAACTGATAAGTGTTTAATTGGGCATCTAAGAGGTTTGGGAAGCTTAGGACGCTGGCCGAGAAGCTATAGACCAAAAGAATATCAAAATGATTGTGGATAGTCCCTACATGTGGGGCCAAGACATCTATTTGATGGCATAATTGAAATGCTTGAGATTTTATTTTGTCAATTTCTTCTTGGTATCTAGTTGATCTATTTGGTTCGTTGATCTCTTTTTTGTTTCACTTATATGGTGGTTTGAAACCTCGTTCATGGACCATGAACCCTAGAAGCTGTAGTGAAAGCCTAATGCCCTTGATTTCCTCCCCTAGCATGGTTGAAGCCCTAAAACCTATCATTGGTGTATAATAATGTCCTAATGGCAACCATATCCCACTTAAAGGCCAAAGGTTCACTCTAGAGGGATTATGTGGTGTTTTGAGTCCTTGTCCATAGCCCATGAGCTTTAGAAGCTTCATTGTGGGTCCACAATGCTTTTTTTCCTCCCTTATCATGGTCAAGGCCCTTAGACAAATCTCTATTGTGCAAAACCTTCTAATGGCACCTATATCCCATTCAAAGGTCAATGATCCCATCTAGAGCATGTGTGATGATTCAAGGCCTTCATCATGGCCCATGAGCCCAAGAAGCTTCATTTGGCATATGGGTCCCTTGATTTCCTACCTCAACTATGATCTAGGCCTCGAGACCCATCCTTGGTGCACAAATCCTCATAACAGTACCTATGTACCACTTAAAGGCCAAAGACTTCTTATAGAGGATTCATGTTGTGGCTTGATGACCTTGTCATGACCTTTGAGCCCTAAGAGCTTCATTTAGGGCATAAGGCTCTTGTTTTCCTCCATTTATCATGGTCAAGACTATGGGCCCCATCCTTGGTGCATAAAGCCTCCTAATTATGCCCATATTCAAATTAAAGGCCAAAGATCCCTATTCGAGAGTATGCGTTGTAATTTGTGTCATTGTCCATGGATCGAAGCCTAGAAGTTTCATTTATGGCCAAAGGCCCGTGAATTCCTCCGCCAACAATGGTTAAGGCCCCAAAACCCATCCATGGTGCACAAAACCTCCTAATGGAATCCTTATCCCACATGAGACCATAAATTCCCTATAGAGAGTTTGTGTGTAGTTCTAGGCCTCATCCATGGCCCTTACACCCTAGCAACATTGTTTAGAGCCTAAGGCCCTTATTCTCCTCCCTCAATCATGATTAAGGCCTTGATGTCCATCCCTAATGTAGAAAAGCTCTCAATGACCACTATATCCCACTTGAAGTCCAAAGATCCAATCTAGAGGGCTTGTGTGGTGGTTTAAAGACTATGATCCCTAGTATCTTCATTTAGGGCTCGGGGTCCTTGATTTCATTCGTTACCATGGTCAAAACCTTAAAGCCCATACTTGGGATGCGAAATGCCCTAATGGTGGTGATATCCCACTCAAAGGCCAAAGAGCCACTCTAGATGGTGGTTGAAGCCTCACTCATAAGCCATGGACCTTAGAATCTTCATTTAGGACCTAAAGCCCTCATGGTCAAGGAAAAACCTCCAAAAGGTGCACAATTCTCATTCAAAGGTCAAAGATCTCCTTTAGAGGAACTACATTGTTGTTTGAGGACTTGTTCATGGTACATGAGTCCAAAAAGCTTTATTTAGGGTCTAAGTCCCTCATTTTCTTCCCTAGCCATGGTCAAGACTTTGAGACCCATCATTGGTGCACCAAATCTCCTAATAACACCCATATCCCACTTGAAGATGAAATATTTCCTTTAAAGGGTTTGTGTGGTGGTTTGAAGACTTGCTCATGGCCCATGAGCCCTATAGCTTCATTTAGGACTTATGGCCCTTATTTTCCTCCCACGACCATGGTCAAAGTTTGAGACACATCCTTGGCGCAAAAATTCTCCTAATAATGCATATATGCCACTAAGAGTCCAAAGATCACCTCTAGAGGTCTCATGTGGTGGTTTGAGACCTTGTTCATGGCCAATGATCCTTATAAGCTCCATTTATGGCTTAAGGTCATTTTTTCCCCGCTAACATGGTCAAGGCCTCTAGACCCATACCTCGAACGAAAAACCTCCTAATGGCGTTGGGATTCCAATGGGAGTTGAAGATACCAAAAGCTTTTGTGGTGGTTTAAGAACTTGTTTGTCTCATCAATGCTATAAGCCTAAGCCTGTTGTTTTGCTCCTATGACCATGGTAAAGGCCTTTAAATCTATCACTGGAGTGTAAAACCTCCCAAGAGTGCCTATATCACCATTTGAGGCCACCTACCCCCTTTAGAGGGTCTATATAATGCTTCAAGGTATCAATCATAGCCTAAAACCCTAAAAGCTTCATTTAGGGACATAAGACCTTTAACTTCCTTCCCTAGCCATGGCCAAGATCCCAAGACCCGTCCTTGGAGCAGAACCTTTGTATGGCATTCATATTCCACTCAGAGGCCAAAGATCCTTTTTAGAAGGAATGCATAGAGGTTTGAGGCCTCATTCATGGCCCATGAGCCTCAAAAGTTTCATGTAGGAATTAAGGCCCTTAATTTCCTTGATGGACCATGGTTAAGGTCTTGAGACCCATCCCTAGCATGCAAAACCTCCTAATGGTGCTCATATCCCTTTCAAATGCCATAGATTCCCTCCACAGGGCATGTGTGGTGGTTTAAGGCCTTGTCAGAGAGAAAATCTTCTAGAGAAGCATCTTTAAGGGAGTAATACCATTAGTAAATTCAATTCCTTAATTTAAAATTAAAGCAAATTACCACCTCACATATGTATATTATTTATCAAAAGATTTAAATTTTATTCTTTAATGTCAAAGTTGTATCTCTTCTTTCCAATGGTCAAAGGAGAGTGAAAAATGAAGGTTGGAAGAAAATGTTATTGTAAAATTATAAAAATATTATTTTCCTTATCAATTGTTTCATTCTTATTTTGAAAAAAAAGAAGGTGCAAAACCATCCCAAGTTCACAACAACAAATTTGTAAATCTCTTCGAGATGTGTGTGATAGTCTAATGTGTGCCAAAAATAGTGGGCGTGGTAAAAAGTTATAGCAAAATTACGAAATGATTCCTTAATAGGGTACATATTGGGCATGCCAGTTTCTTATGATGGGTAATTTGTAACTTTTTAAAGTACAAAATATTGTGCACACATAACGAAATGTATTTTCATTGCGGAGATATTCTTACATGGTCCCTATATGGCAATTTAGAACCACTAATGCCATTTAAACATAGTATACTAGTGCTATGGAATGCATTTTCATTTTGGGGATATCCCTGCATGCCCCTTGGTGGCAAGTTTTGTAGCACTAATGCTCTATTTAAACATAACACACTTGCATTTTTAAATAATGTGTGTTTTTTAAAAACTACATTGCATCTTTTGAAACCATAATCTTTTAATTTATTTTATTTTACATTTGAAAATACTTAAAATATGTTTGAATTTATTTTATTTTACATTTGAAAATACTTAAAAATATGTTTGGTCCAAGCATTTGGACCTCCCTAAGGTGTCTTTGAAAACCTTGTTATTTATTTCAAACTTTGAAATAAGATAGGAATTTGAAAACAATGTGATTCATCAACAATTTTAAGGAATTTGAAAACAATGTGGTTCATCAACAATTTTAACAAGCATCAGTGATAATCTAGTAATTTGCCCCTCAAATTCAAACCCTACTTAAAATATGTGTTTTATTGGATTTTGTCTAATGTTTTTGGGTGTTTTCTCTAATATTATGATAAGGGACCACCACCATGTGAAATATTTGTGGTGTTATTTATTGTTTATTTTATGTGTGACTCAAATCTCTTAGAATACTTCAGTTCGACATTGTGGAGGTTTCATTGCAAGACCACCACCATGTGAAATATTTGTGGTATTGTTTATTGTTTATTTTATGTGTGACTCAAACCTCCTACAATACTTCATTTCAATGTGGAGGTTTTATGGCAAGATATATTATTGATATTTTTGAGTTTATTACTACATGAATAATTTTATTAAATCTTTTTTTTCTATGTAGGGATGTTTCCCCTACTTAAAAAGAGAATGGATCTTCCACTTTCAATTTTATGGTTCCTTCATGATGAGTGAAGTTTTCATTAATAATGCTCGAGTGGAAAAAAACTTGTGCAAATTGAAGAAACTTTGATAGGGGTACTTATGTTGTTAGAATTTTTTTTCAATAAAAGGTTGGAAAAGAACTTTGGGACTTGCTAATTGGTAAAGTATTTGTTTTTTTCTTGCATGGTTCAAAGCTTTGTTAATTTAGAAGCTTGTTTTGCAGTAGAAGTCTCTAAGTTGATGTGATATATCGTTGTTCGTTTCATTTTGATAGTTTCATCTCATTCGTTATGTGTTGTCTTTAACATGTGTCAGTATAATTACATATCCGTATGTTGAGATTTCATTATACTTGTTCGTGTATTAACATCATTATTACATGCTTGTGTGAATAATCTCACACATAATAGCATATTTCTTGGAAAGTTTGGAATTCATAACAAATTCAACCAAAACTTATTAAATGATAAGGTGGGAATTATTAATTTATAAAAAAGTGTTGATATTTCCTTCATTCAAATTTTTAATATATGAAAGATTTTTAGCATTACTTTAGTAAGATTTACATATTAAATAAATGATATAAGTATTGTGCAACAATTTCATTAATTATAAGAAAATAAAAAGATATGTAGTTTTAAATAAAACAATTTAGTTATAATGAAAAAAAAATATTTATAATGAAAAATACTTCTAATATTGAAAGCATATATTTCATCCCCCATGGCAGGTGTCAGCAAGATGGGGCCCTTGCTTCGCGTGCCTAACAATGAAAACATTTGGCAGGCTACATCATGCAGCGAAACACGTGGAGGGTGATAGCCCACCTCCACCTGATCTCTTAATCACCTCCCCGGCTACAAGTACAACAAGCAATCATCCAGGCAACAACTCAAGCAACCTTGTACGCGAGGTGGTTCCATCGTGTGTGTGGAGAATTATGGCAAGTTCGTGCGATGGCTCAAGCTCTACCCGTATCCCGTGGCAGAGGAGGAGTTGGCGTTAGCGTAAATTTGGGTCCATTTATGGCATATATAGCCAGATAAAAGCTAAGATTGTTCTTCGCATCTTTCAGAACCTTTCCCTCTAGACTTTTTTGGTCAATGATATCACCATGGTTCGCGCCCAGGTTACTCTTAGGAAGACTGCTAATGGGCCTCGTCGCAGTCATATGCCTCGTGCATTAGGAGAGATGAGCAGAATACAAGGGTTCTTCAAGCACAAGGTCTTAGCCTCAACCTGTGCTTGTACTCTACAATTGGAAAACAGGCTCAGGAAAAAGCATAGATGACCATTGGCAGAGGAACTTGAAGTTGAGTTTGGCAAGATGGTGGAAGAGAAGGGGCTTGCCTGAACTAGGGAGATCAGGCACACGAAGACACTTGGGGTTTACTGGACATTCAAGGCGCTAATGTTAATGGCTATGGAGGATTGCATTATGGGGAAGCTGCAGTCGAAGGACGAGGAGCTCTCCTTAGCAAACCACTTATCTAATGTGGAAGCCACTTTGTTAGCTGTTACGAGCTTTAAACGCGAGGAGATGGTTAGAGTGGACGTGAAGCTAGACGCGTTAGAGCGGGTTCTAGATAAGATTAGGAAGTTTGTTTTTAGTTTACCTTGGACAAGAAACAAGCAAAAAGAAGGGATCCACCTAATGAGATGGGATAGGTTGGCTAGACCTAAGAAAAAGGGTGGTTGGGACATTAAAATATATATTTTATTTTGGTCAACTTTGGCACTCAAAAGCCTTTGGAGGAGTTTATTCTTGGAAGGATTGTGGTGCAAGGTTACAAAAGATAAGTATATAAAGCATAGATCAGTTGTTGATTGGATAAGGACAAATATTATGAAAGTAAAAGGGGTCTCAAACATATGGAATTGTTTGATTAGTTCCTTTCACGTTATGGGTGATTGGTTATCTTGGAAACCAAGTAATGGAAATCATATCAGAATTGGGGAGGATCCTTATGTTGGAGGAGTTGGGTTTTTTTTAATTATCAAATTCCCTTTTAAACTCTCTTGGAGCAAAAGGTTTACAAGTATTATCACAAGTAGGGGTTGGGGTTGATGGAAGAAGGGGTAGTCAAAGTTAGAAACAGTCTCAGGAATTGGGATTACAGGGAGCTCAAGCAAAGGAATGGAAGAGATATATATTTGGTCTCGAGAGGAGTGGCATTCAGCTTATTGAAGGGGAGTGGTCATAGAATGAGAAGACTAGTCAGGTGACTGCTAAACAAGTATATGAAGAAGTTTTCTATGGAGCAACTGAAGGTGGGAATTGTTGGTGGTTTAATTCATTGTCGAAATGGCAAGTCCCACTAATAATTGTTTTGTTATGTTGGCTTGCATTTGAAAACAAGATCCTTACTTGGGATAACATGTTGAAGAGGGGAAGTCAAGGCCCAAATATCTGTTATTTATGCAATAATGCAGGTGAGTCTATTGATCACTTGATAATTCATTGTCCTTTTACAAGTTTAGTTTAGCAAGAGGTGAAGTCCTTTCTTAACATAGCTCAACAATGGGATTCTCGATCACTAAAACCTCAATTTTCAGAACTGGATCCAACTTGGGCTAAGGTTTAGAAGGAGCATCCTTGTTTTGTTTGTAGGAAAATTTGGAAACTCGGAAATGATGTTATCTTTGAAGGAAGACAAAAAAATGGTTAGGAAAATCTGCCTTAAAATTGTTGGAGCATATGAGGAAATCCATAAGGAGGAGGATGATGTATAGGGTAGCTTTAGAATATCTTTAGCTCCCTCTTTTCAATTAAATTGGCCTATAGGATATTTTGATGGGGACTCCAAAGAAAATGGTCAAAAGTGTGGCGCAGGTGCTCTTTTGAAACTGCGTGAATCACATAAAATAAAAATCATGATAAACGCTGGCAAGGGAACTAACACTCGTGGTGAACTACTTGCTCTATGGGGACTTTTATTTTATGCCAAGTTTAAACAAGTTACTCATTTGCAAGTGGCAGGTGATTCAAAAGTGGTAATTGACTAGGCACTCCAAAAGGGACAGCATCAGGTGGTCACTCTTGAATGATGGAAACAGAAAATCAGACTACTTTAGAATCAATTTTTAAGGATAAATTTTCAGCATATTTTCAGAGAATTTAATGTTGAAGCAGACATGCTTTCAAAGCAATCTTTAGAATTGAATGAAATATTCATTTTCTTTGAAGAGAGGAATAGTGTTGTTCTGCTCTTTAAGGGCACTGTCTATTTTTTGAAAGTAGAGTTGCTTCTTATTTTCAATCATACATTAACGTTTGATACATTTTGGATAACTATAACTAATTCTATTTATGATATATTGTATGCTTTGTGAAGAGGAGCTTTTTTTTTATGGAGAGTGTTCATTAGAGGAGCATCTAATGTGTTTTTGTTGATATTGGTCCTAGTCAAAATCTCATGTTAGCTTTTGTGTTTTTTCATAAAAGGTTATGTTGGAGGTCTATACTCTTTTGTTGAGTTATAATTTAGTGTGATTATGTAAAGTTCTTTTATGTTTGTATAGGTACTTGATATCTTAGTTTATGAAGTTATTTTAAACTTTAAAATTATATATATTCATTTTCCAATATAACAAAATCTAATGAAGGCTCCAGCATACTATAAATGGTTGTAGTTTTAAATAATGAAGTTCACAAATATTAAAAAAGCATTCATTTTAAATTTTAAATTCATAATTAATATTTAAATGAAATAATTATAATTAATAAATATTAAACCTATTTTTTATTTTTTATTTTTTTGGATAAAAATGTCCCTAGCTCAATCATCTCAAACTTTTAAGTTTATTAATATTTATTATTCTTCCTTTTTCATAAAGTTCAATTATGTAATAAATTAATTTAAAAATTTTACATATTACATACCACAATTAAACCTGGTACAACTCTTATTAAACCCAATTAAAAGATCCAACTATTTTAATGCTTGGATCACCGATCCCATTATTTTGACAAGAACAGCCCACAAAATCCCTTGTCTTATTTGCATTCAATGCAGTAGGACAACCAAAATATGGGACCCACCTCTTCACTCTTCAATTCAATAAAGACAAAACACCGTTTCCAAGAAAGCACGGAGTGTAAATGAGAGCGGAATCTCATCAGTGTCACTGTCATGCAAGCACAGGTTCAGGTCACCAAGATCACCAAATCAAGTGGAATTCCATATCAGACATTAATATGTATATAATACCATATAAAAATATGGGAGCAAGCTGAATGATTTTTATTTTTATTTTTAATTGAAATTAGATTATGTGATTTTTTTTTAAATCTTAGATTTTCATTATTGCGATTTAGTGTTTTTTTTTTAAATCTTAGATTTTCATTATTGCAATTTTGATTATAGAAATAGATTTAGTGTTTTTTATTGGAGTTGTCTAAACCAGCGATTTTTTGACTATTTTTCCAGCTAGTTTTTACCAGTTCTCGTCATGAATCTTCACCGAATTTTCAAAACTCTCGAAAACACTGCTAAATCTTACAGAGAGTGGGTGTGGAGGGATTTTAGTGTCACTTGATTTCATTTCTGAGCTTAAAATTGTCCAACAAACAATATAATTTAGAGATTTTATAGATTAAATTCACCGAATTCCGACAAAAAATCTGCTGAAAAGTCAAAAAGTCCCCCTCTTTAGAGAGCTCCTTTTTATTTCTTCTAATCTCAACCTAAGTACAATTTGATCAATTTCAGTCAAGGTTGAAAATTTTGAAAAAAAACAGGATGTAAACTGTCAATTGTTTAGCTATATATATCACAGACAGAGTATGATATCCTTCGTCCAAAGCTGAGCTGTAATGAAATTTTATATTTGTTGGAATCTGGTTATGTAAATAATCTAAATTGGTAATTGGTGTATTCACAGGTTGGTTAAGAAATAATTTGATGTAGCTGCAGGTTGTGTGTAAAATCTGTTTGTGGAATAATTTGATGTAGCTGCAGGTTGTGTGTAAAATCTGTTTGTGGAATAATTTGATGTAGTTGCAGGTTGTGTGTAGAATTTTCGAGATTCTGACGATTCAGAGACCCTCAAAATTCTTGGGCATGGAAAAACTATATCCTTGTCATTTTGATTCATCAAACCATTCAAACTATTATTGGTACCTCGATTTTCTGCTGATTTTATTACGTAAGATTTGAAAAAAATCAAAGAAATCCAAGCCATTTAGAATGATGGGTATCCTAATCCATCACAGACGTTTGCTCAGACTTATAGCCAGATCTGAGCATGAATGAATGATTTTTATAACATTCACGAGGCTGAGCAGCCGAAAAAAACCAAAAGAATCACATCTTTAACTCATTTCCATACTCTTTTTCATGTCGGTTTTCTATTGTAAATTTTGACTAGAAAACTTGCTATTCTATTGTAAATCTTGACTAGAAAACTTGCTATGTAGTTGATCTTAGCTTCTTCAATAAAAAAGATGGTGCATAATGACTACTAAAAAGAATCTGCAGACTTGCAGACTTAATTAGCAAAAATGGTAAATCAATTTGAAAGAGGAGTTTAATTGAATCGAGATATATGATCAAAGATGCATAAGACAGATCTGCTCAAAGGATTGACTGCTTATCATAGATACTGTTTACAGGCAAAATGTGAATTCATCCAGATGTTGATCATTTCGAGTCAGACATGTCTTATAATACAACAATGTAAACTAAGCCCTGTCGTCTTATGTACAGAGGGATTGGGAGGTGACTATCAAAACAGTGGAAGCAGAATCAGAACAAATTTGTTTTGTCTGATTGGATTTTAAACATTTCCATAGCTCTAATTATTAAGTTCAGCATCCAGCATAGCTATAAGTGATGGCCAATCTCTGCTTCTTGCTCTTCTTGTCTTGCCTGCATGATTTAACTTCGGGAATATTATCTGTTGTTGATGGAGATCTGGATAAGCGAAGGAGTGTTCTCTCTATTTGGAAGCCTCCACCCACTGCAATCTCTCTTTCAAGATGCGAGCAGTAGCTTTGAAAAACACTAACAGTCACCTGCAATCGGAATCGCTGCATGAAGAGAAATTCAACCTCCAGACTATTGATTTCTTGGGTTGTCAAGCCTCCCACTTTTGCATAGTATGCATTCCTGTAATGCCTGAATCAATCACATAAAAACATATTAGCAACTTGAATAAAAACCAGTTAACAAAAAGTTTAACAAGATAGCTAACATTTTCCTCCATGCTATTTCTTCCTTATGAAGCAAGCATAAGGGGAACTGATAAAACTATAAAAATTAAAAATAAATTAAAAATAAAAAAAGCATTTTGGTTTGTAGTCTAGAAAATGGCTATCTATACTAATTGTTTTAAAATTCTAAAACACCATTACTGCCTAGTTACTTGTTTAGAAAGCAATCTGAACAGTAAACTATTCAAAACCTTCTGAACAGTAAACTTACAAGTCATCTAGAAACTTAGTAGCAACCATGACACTGGTGATGAGAAGCCTGTGCACGTTAAGTGATGTTAAGCGAAACCCGGGATGACTGAGCATAAGACGATCTATATAAGCATAAGCTACAACGAACACAGAAGGGCTGCAGTGTGCATATTTGAAGATCCTCTCCAAGTACTTCTGTATGCTCATGGCAGGTATTTGACTTGCAGAGAAAACACATAGATCTTCTCTTGAGAATTTCTTAATCCCTGAAGAAAATAACAGCCTCTCGTTTCTGGCCACAATCCTTTCAAGCAGAGAAGCTAGGACCGAAAGTATCAGGGGACTTTCAGAGCCATTTTCACCATCTGAACTGTATAGATCAGAGGAACAACAGACAGAATACAGCTCTGACCCTGGACAGGCTTCTATCACATCTAAAGCCATTTGGGTGTTTTCAAGATTTTTCAATCAATGCAAAAATCAGTAGACCCTATGGTTATTTCAAGCCAACCATAGGTTAACCTATGGAAACCCTATGGGTATGGCAACCCAACTATAGGTTAAACCAGTAAACCCTAAGGGTATTGCAAACCAACTATAGGCTTGTATCTGATGAATTGAAATTGAGATTGAACAAGCCAAGCCAATTATGGTGGGAAGTGGTGATCTGCAGACAATATTTATAGGTAGAGGAGTCATGGGTACTTGAGAAATAATCAGGACTGGGGTCTTCCCTTTCCCAACGTAGCTGTCAGGACAACTTTAGTGGAGATTTTCCGAATCCCTCGGCCAAACATGTCACTGTTATAATAAATGGGACAGCATCACAGACAAACCGTACAGGGCCTTCAATGGTGACCCGATCTGCACGTGAATTGGTGCTAATAAAATCCGTTGATTGTAGTTTCCGAGATTTGAATGGCTTAAAATATAAAGCAAAAAGCTGCAAGCTGGAGGACCACGGCTAGAAAACCCCATCCCGGTACGGTACGATACGATCGGTGGCGAAAGCGAAAAAAATAAAATTGGAGACAGTGATTGGTTGCAATTGAGGCAAATAGAATAGAAGGGACGAAAAGGAGAAGGAAGCAGCAGTTTCTACGTTAATGTGAAGTTAAACCCCTGATCGTTCCTTCCACGGAGGGCAATTTCGTACTTCAAAGCTGCTGCCGCAGTAGCTACTATTACAGAGTCTTGCACAACAGTTACTCAGCATCATAACACTAATTAAAATTATTGGTCATTTAATTTGTGGTCGCATAAGCCTGCATGCATGTGGTTTGGTTTATTGGCCGTACTAGCTTTATCTTTGTCCCATGCTTGGATGGTGAATTTGGAAAGACCATCATAAAATCAATCTAGACTATATACTTGTCTCATTCTATCTAGAAAAAGCTAATTGTAAAACCATATTGTTCATATAGTCATGATCAAGCAAGTATGTGTTCAACTAGACCCAATGAGTGGCTCAATTGGCTAAATGTGGTAAAGAAAAGGGAAAATATCCCCCACAGGTCAGGGTGTCCATTCCCGTAAAGTGGTTTATCTTGCATCTACGATGCAGAGATATTTTCCGTTGAAAAAAAAAAAAAAAGTATGTGTTCAACTAATATCAGCAAAATATGTGGTACATATGTGTCATTTTACAACTCATGTAAGTGCCCAACTAATATCAGCAAAATATGTGGTACATATGTGTCATTTTACCAATTCATGTAAGTGCCCATTCAATGGCACAATATTCAAAAATATAAACTCATTTAACATGTAGGAGATAGCTAATATCAACAAAATATGTGGTACATATGTGTCATTTTACAACTCATGTAACTGCCCATTCAATGGCAAAATATTCAAAAATATTAAATGCATTTAACATGTAGGGGATTTGTCTGCTAGATAAAATAGCACATTAGTATAGGAAAAAATATCAAAAATGACACTTTCCCAATGTGGAGATTACTCCATGGTGTTTTTCCCATTTCTCAATGGATCTAGCATGTAAAAGAAGACCTTGTTTGGAGAGCAAATCGACCTCTTGATTGGGTTCTTGGTAAATGTGCATGTAGGGGATCTGCTCGAAGAGTGTACAGATCCTAATAATATCATCGTAAAGAGGTAATAAGAAAATGTTCCAAGGAGGCTTACCAAACATCAGACATTCAATAACAAGTTTTGAGTGAATGCGCAGAATCCCAAGTGAGTGAGCAAATGTCAATAAGAGTATGACAAAAACCAAGACCCCGAAGCAAACTGGAAGCAATGAACATCTGCAGCATATATGATCTCATCAGCTCCGCCAATCCTCGGCCAACCCTATGAAGCTCTATCCACATATGCCCATGGGAGAGTTTTATCAATAAGTTCATATAAGATGAACCTAGGAGTCTTTATAGGATCACCTTGTGGAAAAGATATAAAGATGCCAATACACTTACTAGCATAAATTTGTGAGGGAATGTGAGCATCTTCAAAGATAGCATTGTTCCTAGCGAGCCATATACCCCAAATGATGAAGACATGGAGTGCAACATAATTGTGAAATGTTATGTTATTTGACCATGGAATTCATGCTTCTTGAATGTGATTACCACTCCATACCAAAGGAACTCTAGTGTGTGTAGCAAGTTGACGCCACATATCCAAAATGTATGGGCAAGTAATAAAAAGTTGTGCAATATTTTCTACATCAAAGACATAAAGAGGGCATCTACTGAGAGCAATTTTAAATATGTGAACGAATACCTCCTAGACATGACCTTGTTTTCTATTACCTTCTATCTTATCAAATCTTAAATAGTTAATATATATTTTATTTTTTCTATTCTTATTTTTTTAATGTATTTCATAGTGGGACCAATCCTAATTTTGAGTTGATTTGTTCCCTCTATATGCTTGGTTAAATTAAATATATTATAAATTAGTATAATTCTTTAAATTCTATATAGCAATATAAAAAAAAATTATGTTTAATCACAGCACTTTAATTTCATTCTTATAAAGTCAATGAAAATATAATCCAATGTTTAATTTCATTTTTATAAAGCCAATGAAAATATAATCCCATGAATGATGATTACTTATAAATTATTTTTAAACTATACTAAAATTTAACAAAAATAAAATTGTTTAAAAAAATTAGGATTTGTTTTTTCTATATCTAAAAAAAATAGTTATATATATATGATTTTCAACCATAATAAAATTATAATAGTAAAACTATCTTATTAAAAAATGGTTGTTAAATATTGATACAAAATTTTTAAAAATATGGTTGTCATATATATATGAATTTCAACCATAATAAAATTGTACTAGTAAAACTATCTTATTAAAAAATAGTTGTTAAATCTTGATACAAAATTTTAAAAAAATATGATTACTTAAAAAAAAAAAAAAAATCTTTCTTTTTTTCTAATGTGGTTCATAAACCCTTTAACTATGTTAACTTCACCAGTTTTGCTCTTCTTTTCTTATGTCTATTGAGAATTTATGAATTTTGTCTCCTAGATAAAGCCATCACAATTAAAATCATTTTTTTTATAAATTAAAATTTTGAACAGTTTTTTCAAGTGATAAAATTTAGGTTTTATATTTTTAGTGTCATATTAATATTTAAGTTTTGAATTTTTTATATAATTAATTAAATCTAATACTAAAATCTATTTTCTAAATTTTTCATTTTTAAAAGGAAATGACAATTTTAGAGAATATATATATATATATATACTTATTAGATTTAGGTTTATAAATTTAATAAGTATACTGATGGGTGTTTAGATATTATCTCATCTTTTGGATTTTAAGGATTAATTGGAGTGTAACAATTATACAACATTAGAGATTTATTTTATGTTCGTTGTATTTTGTTATTTTTAAATGTATCTTTATTAACATTTAAATAAACTTCAACCACTCATTTCTATAAAACTAAGTAACTAGTTACACTTATGATGTTCATCAGTTACTTAATTATAGCTATGCTAATAATAAAATTTATACTATTTAATAATTATATACTTATTAGATTTAGGTTTATAAATTTAATAATAATATACTTATTAGATCTATGTTTATAAATTTATTTTAGACATCCAAAGTGAAGTTTGTTACTCTGTCCAAGTTTGACACGTAAAGTGTATTTAGAAACTCTTAATTTCAAAACTATCTCAACAGATATCTGTATTTTTTTTCAGGAGGAAAAAAGCGTGACCTTGATATTCTTATTAAAAGAATCAAAGGGCATTAAAAAAATACCCACCCAGAAAGGGTTACTTCACAGAAATGATATCAATAGAAAAGTCAGTTCAAAGGAGAAAAACCATCTAGTCGTTGCTAGGGGGATTGGCGAAAGTGTTCCCATCAGAATTTTATCTCATCATAAGAGATCTAGTACAGTCAGCCCAATCTATCGTGAACCAATAGGGACAGATCTACGTATCAAAAAAGCTTCTCATATAGAGTTGTAAAAAGAACAAGAGAGGAAAAACTGCTCCTTACTGTATCCATAACTCAAAAAAGCTGAAAAGTATCACTGTTGACCATTTGGTCATCAATAAATTCTGAAAAACAGCCATAACCACGTTCTAGAGAGAGAGCTGTTTTTGATAGACTATCTGCATTCCGGTTGTGTTCACGATAGATGTGACTAAAAGCAAGATCATGGAAGCTTGATATAAGCTTTTGTGTTTCCCGACACCAGTGTGAGAGGTCTGGTGGGGTGAGAGCAGTGACTCCTTTGGCCCAGTTAATGATGACTTGTGAATCACCATATATTTGGACCAGATGAATACTCATCATTTGGGAGGATTGCAGAAGGGCCCATAGACCCAACAATTCTGCCTTGCAGCAGTATTAGTAGATGCACCATCAAAAAAGCCACATGGAAAAATCATAACAGGAGCCTGACCAATCTGTCTATGCTTTTTACTTTTTCTGTCCTTCATAAACTTAAAACTTTAATATAAAAATAAAATAAAAAAATATTAAAACTTAAATATTAAACTTAACACTTACAAAGCCATGTTATCTATTAAATAAGAAACTAGATTCAATGCAACTTTTTACTGTATTAAGCAGTGTTATGATTAGGCTTCCAAAATTGACACGCAAAGTGTTTGTAAGCTTTCCAAAATTGACACTCAAAATGCTCAGAACAACATTGGTCAAAGTTTATAACTTCGATAAATAAACTTTTATAAATCGACGTGACTTAGAGAAGTTCTTATTTTCAAAAACTTTGTTTATCAAATATCCAAACTCTCTTCATGGCAGAGAGATTCATACAGAGGAAACATGTGACAAGTGCAGCCGGTATTCTGATAGATGTTATCAACCAGCTCATGACCCAATTGGCGTTGGCGTTTTATGTAACTGTCAAATTCAATAAAGAAAAATATTCTGCTCACAGACTCATGTCGGTCTGGGTCATCCCAATGTCAAATGGAAAATAAATAATAAACTGAGAGATCTATGTGGAAGGAAAGATTTGGGAAACTTCCCCACAAAATCTGGTTGTCTGTAACAGAAAGACATTAATAATAATAATAACACAAGAAACAAATCTCTTCTTTATGACAGTAGAACCAGTTGCCTGAATATCGATCTGTTAATATTATTTTATGGGCCTTGGGAAGTGGTAACTGGTGAAGAAAGTTGATTCATGTCAAGTGGAATATCACCTTTATGGGTCCTCCATAACCAATCAAGTTGACAATTTGTATGTGTAATCAGAATAGGTACAGATGAGAACTTCCTCATGTGTTCAATACAACAACCAAGTTGGCAATTTGTATGTATAATTCAATACAACAATCAAGTTGGTAATTTGTATGTATAATCAGAATAGATGGGAACCTTTTCATTTGTACAATGTTAGCTGGTCAAGTTGTCCATTTGCATGTATAATCAGAAAATATATGTTAAAATACTTTTTGTATTTATAATACAAGTACTTTGAAGTTGTCAATAAGTTATCAAAGAATTGGGAAAAAGAAAATGGAAAGCTTTTTATTGTTAGTCATTCTCTTAGAAAAGAAGAAAAAAGACTTTTAGATTTTGATGGTTAGTCATTATGTGATATTGATGTTTTTCAATATTTTTAGTTTTTTTTTTTGTTTTTATAACTTTATAGATCTTTGCCAAACATTAATATATAAGCTAAAGGGAACATGATATATTGTGATTGTGATGATAATTAGATGGTTTTTATGACAATATTAAATGAGCCTTTTGGAATGTATTTTTTTGTTCATTTTGTGTTGATATAGAATTTGTGTTTATCTGAAAGCACAAAGAGTGCAACTTTCATCTATATGTAATTTTGTGTTGTTCTTTGGGAGAGCTCACAAGGTTGCAAATGAAGAAGTAAGCTCTTAAGAGATATATAGGTTTTTAGGTTATGTAATTTTGAGATTCTCTTTGGTTTCAACTTTCAAGTAGTGGTAATGGAAACTACAGAGTTTGTAGTATTGTGCAGTTTAGGCTTTGGGAGAGCTGGCCAGGTTGCAAATGAAAAAGCTACCTCTGACAAGATAGATCTAGGTCTTAGGTTATGTAATTTTGAGATACTCTAGCCTTAATGGAAATTACAAAAAGTTTGTATTGTGTAGTTTCTAGGCTTTGGGAAATCTAGTAAAGTTGTAAATGACTGACTAAATAAATAACCTTAAAATATATATATATATATATATATATATTATGAAAAAAGGTTTCCCGGTCAAATCTTTTGAGTGGTTATATAGCTCTTAATCAAAGCTAACAACGTGAGGCTATATTGAGTGACTAAAATCCAAAACTAAATAATTGTTATAAACGGATGGTTATTTATTTAAGAAAATCACCTCCCTGAATTCTAATAGATTTCATTAGAAGCTTCTTCCTTATTTCAATCTCTTTGCTAGCATTGCAAATTTCTTTATTCCATTGGATCTTTCTTCAGAGATATAGTATATTGTTCTGTTGTTCTGTTTTAGATCTCACAACAACAACGTCGAAAACATCACATGGTTCAAATTCCTAGATGCCAGGCTCTCTCTGATCAGATATTTCGCTGATACAATGTACACGTTCAAAATATTTTGCATGTACAAGTTTAAAATATATTAAGTATGAGTCCACATATCAATGTAAAGTATGGTGCGAGTTTGTTATATTTTGAAACTTTTATGCGAATGGACTTGCAGGGAGTATAACGTTGAAATAATTTTATATTAATACTAATAGTTTAATGTTATATTTGACAAAACATTGAGATTTCCAGAGCTATACCTTTCGGGTGGAGACAGATTATCTTAATATAGTATTTAATTTTATGTTTCTTAAAACTTTAATATTTTCCAAGCTATTATAGGTTTGGTGTCGAGTGATTATATTAATATATATAAAGCTTTTGGTTGTAAAGTGACTATATATATATTTTTATATAGATTTAAATTGTTTTAAATTTTGCAATTATTTGTATTATGTAAATAAAGATATCGAAAGTATTTTTATCAGATCCTTAATAATAGGAACCAAAAATTTTAAATTATTTTAGTGGTTTTATTAAATATTTCTATTTATAATAATTATTATAAATTTTAAGTGATGATTGGGAACTTGGGCATATATTGATTTTGAAACAAATTTTTAGATTGTGTTTTTTTTATATTTTTTATACATAATTTTTTTTTGTTAAGAAATTAGGATTGTAGGGTGAGTGTAAGTTAATGAGGGTTACTTTTAACACGTTAGATGCAATAGAAAAGTGAAAAAATAGGTATCCTCAAATTAATTGCATTTTTTGAGATACTTACACAAAATTTCTTGCTCTGAGTAAAAAAGATTAAATGTAGGAAATTGAATCACTTTTCCTAATATATATAAGTTTTATGTATTGAAAAAATTTATAACTATGTCAAATTTCATTTTTTTTTCTAACAGTCACTTTTTTATTTCTTAGGCAAATGATAAGGTATATGTTTTTGTGGGTGCAGCCTTTGAGGGCCTAAATGATGGTTTCTAGATACAAAAATTTGTAGGCATGTAAATAACATATAGCACTAGTGCAGGGCTATTTTTCAAAAATAAAATTAGTAATTTTTTATGTTTTATAATTATATAAGTGATCACTCATTTTTGTGGGTTCGCCCTTTGAAGATCTTAATGAAATAATCATGAAATGGGTTTTTAATAAAATGTAGAGGTGCCCTCTAGTGCACAATATAATTTCTTTTTAAAACTATTAAGAATTGAAAAAAGTTATGCAACAACACGTTTTTTGAGTTAAAGAGTTAGAACACAATAGAAATTGAAAAAAAAATAGGAAAGAAAATATAATTTTTTTTAATAAAAATTACATATTTAGAATCTGCATTAAAAAATGCTATTTATTTTTAATATTTCTTAAAAAATGATTGTGTGTAGCATACTGTAATGAGTGTGTAAACAACTACTTCTTCAGAAACTGGAAGAAATGCCCAATTAGCTATGGCTTTTCATATACCATAGCACAAGTTTGGTATTACCAAAGCAAACTCCAAACCATACACATAGGACTATTGGTGACATGCGAGCAAGTGAATTGGCATTTTTAAATTCAAATTACATTTCTCTCCCTTATAAAATTGGAAAACTTGTTATGTAGAGCAAAAGATCTAGCACTATATGCAAGACATCAAACAGATGGTTAATAGTTGAGAGGGGGTGTGGAAGGGTCAAGGGCATAGGAGGATGTTGGAAGTTCAAGTGGGGATGGTTAATAGTTGAGAGGGGGTGGGGAAGGGTCAAGGGCCTAGGAGGATGTTGGAAGTTCAAGTGGGGATTGTTAATAATTGAGAGGGGGTGGAGAATGGTCACAAGCCTAAGAGGATGTTGTAAGTTTGACTGAGTATGGTTAATAGTTGAGAGGGGGTGGGGATGGATCAAGATCCTAGGAGGATGTTGTAAATTCGAGTGGAGAAATATGAATGGAATGGGAACATGATGGGTTACAAGGGTGAAAGGGAGTGGGGATTGAGAGCACTATTAGGAGAAGAAGAGGTGTTGAAGACGTATAGGGTTAGAAGCAGTGCGCGAGACTTGA
Organism: Pseudotsuga menziesii; assembly: GCA_001517045.1. Classification (NCBI taxonomy): domain Eukaryota; kingdom Viridiplantae; phylum Streptophyta; class Pinopsida; order Pinales; family Pinaceae; genus Pseudotsuga; species Pseudotsuga menziesii. The sequence continues at coordinate 383,514 of LPNX010894198.1, forward strand.
GTGACGAAGGGGGATAAGGTGGAGGGGAGGAAGTGGGTGATGATTTGATGAGAGAGAGGATTGGTGAATGGAAATGTTGATATGGAGTATTGGATGAGGAATAGGGTGTGTTGGAGGAGCAAGGCGAAGGAGGGGGAATTTGAAGAGAGGGGAATGAGATGCAATAAAACAAAGAATAGGGATCATAATGAGGTAAGGGATTGAGTGGGGTTGCGGAGAAGGGATAAGTTGAAAACATAGAGGAAGCGAGTATGAGAGAGAGAGAGATAATGATGTAGAGAGAGTGTGAGAGAGAATAAGATAGAGAGGGGGGAGGGGGAGTCAGGGAGGGATGGAGATAGAGTGAAGGAAAGAGATAGTGAGGGAGGGATATAGAAGGTGTGAGAGAGAGAGAGAAGGGGGGAGGATAGACACAAGGAAAGAAAGGGGGCAGGGACACACATGTATAGGGAGATCTAGAGAGAGACACAGAGAGAGAGAGAGAGAGAGATGATGTCAAAGACAGAGGGTGGAGGGTTAAGCGATGTAAAGAGAGGGAGGTTGTGAGAGAGAGAAACATGGAGAGGGAGGGTGAAAAGAGAAAGGGAGGGAGGGATACAAATTGAGACAGAGAGAGGATAGGGTAGAGGGATAATGTCACCAAGGACTAGTAATTAAGGGAGAAGGGAGGGAGAGATTGATCGAGGGAGGAATAGTGAGGGAGGTAAATAGAAGGTGGAGAGAGAGAGAGAGAGAGAGAGAGAGGGATTTT